>PITA01003148.1:41735-127144 GCA_004023965.1 Spilogale gracilis
ATTTGACAGAGAGAAACACAGCCAGAGAGGGAACACAAGCAGGGGGAGTGAGAGAGGGAGAAGCAGGCCTCCCACCGAGCAGGGAGCCCGATGTGGGACTCGATCCCGGGTCTCCGGAATCATGACCTGAGCCGAAGGCAGTTGCTTAACCAACTGAGCCATCCAGGCGCCCCAAAATGTTGGCAGTTTTAAACTCAGACCCAATCCTTGGAGATTCAGGGAGTAGCCAGGGGCCAGCAGCTGCTTTTTCTAGCTGTACACTCTGAGAGATGAGGAGAGAGGGAGATAAAAATCGCAACAAATGCAAGTAGGATATAATTGCAACAATAGTAGCAGAGAAGCGTAATAGGGTGGTGTATATGAGTGTGGGGCAGATGTATGCTTGGAACAGAGGCCACTGATTCCCAAATGTGGAGAACTTCCTCTGTGCCAGGGCAGTGCCTTCTGCTTTTCTGAAATGTTCCCTTTTGAAAGGTCAAGACAACTCTGGGAGGAAAAGGTGGTTGGCCCATGCTACAGAGAGGGTGACTGAGAACAGCCTCCAGACTCACAGAACTGGTGCAAAGAACCCATAACTGGCTGGCTCTAGGCATATTTCACCAGCTAAGCTGGCTGGAGATGTTTCACATTTCTTCATCTAGGGCCTCCTAGCCCTGGCCTGGTTGGGAGCCATTTTCAGGTGGTGGCTGAACAAACGTCTGAATAAATGTACATGTCAGTGCGTGGATAGGAGCCTGGCCAATGCTGTCACACCAGGAAGCTGGGGCTCTTTCCAACAAACTGCCATCACTCCCCTCTAGGCCTGAAAGAGCCCAAGGCTCCTTCTCACCCTGGATCCCAGATCAGCCTTTGAAAGACCATAGGGATCATCCAGGGGAGGGTGGTTCCCAGCAGCCCTGGCTAGGTTCTCAGATAGCTGGGTACTGATTCACTTTGGATCCACCCCTTCATTTGCTCCTCCAACTTCCTGGCCAGGTTTTACTGCCCTGCTCTGGCCCCAGAGGATGGCCTGTATGGATGTCTCAAATGGGCTCCCCATACTCAGCTTCCTGCTGGGCTTGGCCAGTGGGAGGCTCTGGCAGGATACCAAGGACAGAAGAAGAGAGAGGTCTTGGTAAAATTTCCTGAGTTCTCTTGCTGCAGGGTTGTGCTTACCAAAGGTGACCTTCCCCATACCTTCTCCCTCAGGGTTCTTGGAACCACTTTTTTTGGGCTAAGAGGGTTAACAGTCCTGCTGTTGCTTACCCTGGGTCCTGCACCACCCCCTCTGGGTTCCCCAAGCCCTGTGCACACCTTTGTCAGTGGGCTCCTGAGTAAACTTCCCTGGTGCCCCTGTTCGAGGGAGGCATCTGTTTCATCCTCACCGATAGTGGTTCCGTAAGGCACATTCTTCTGAACAATTGAAAGTCAAGTTCCTTGGAAATCAGTATGTGGAAGGCCTGGCTTTTCTGTTCCTTTTACCTCATCCTCTGAATGAGCCAAACCTTCCTAATAAGGCAGAACCATAGAAGGCAGCCACTAGAGGAAATCTGTGAAACAGCCAGCTTCCTCGGTTCTCCCAGAAAGGCGATGAGACCTGGCTGAGTTGTACACGGAGTGGCCAAGTTGGGTCTTTAGCTCTCCAGGGCTCGCCTCTTCTGCTGTGGCCGCCTGGCCTGGCCTGGGGAGAGAGACTTTCCTCTCACCTGCCCGTAGCAAGTATTGCATCTTTCCATACCTTTCCTTTGTCTCTTTGTCTTCCTTTTTACTCTAGTAAAACATGCATGACATAAAACTTAACATTTTAACCATTTGTAAGTGCACAGTTCTGTGGCTTTAAGTACATTTACTTTGTTGTGCAATCATCACCAACATCCATCTATAGGACTTTTTTTATCCTCCCAAATTGAAACTCTGTACCCTTTAAGCAATAACTCCCCATTCCTCCTTCCTCAGCAGCAACCACCATTTACCAAGTGTGTGACCTTGGGCAAGTCACATGACCTCTCTGCACTATCTCCTGATGTGTGAGATAGGAAAGGAATGGCCACAGACCTCTTTGGCTTATTCTGGAGTCTAAATGAAATAATATATATAAAGTACATGTATTTTTGTTATTTTACTATTAGCTGATCTGAGACAACTAACCATCTCCCTTTAAGTGCATCCAAATCTCAAACCTAATTTTATTTTATTTTATTTTTTTACAGATTTTTTTTAAATTTTTATTTTTTCCATAACCCAGCCACCCTATCCCTCCCCCCACCATCCAGGAACCCTCATTTTGTCAAACCTAATTTTAATACTAACTCTCTGTGAACTACATCTACTCCTTCCCAGTCCCGATCCTCTCTTTTAGCCCCAGATTTTGTGTCCAGTCTCTGGTCCTACCAGTTGTCTCTGTTTTCCCCACATCCCCAAAATAGAAAAGACTTGTGATCTCCAGAAGGAAATATATTGTTTTTTTTCCTATCCGTATACCTTAGTGTAAGCAATTCATTTCCCCACCCTGCCAGTGACCTCTTATTCAGCCTTCAAAGCCCAGCTTGGATGTCTCTTCCTCCAGGAAGCCCTGCAACACAGATATATAATTGCTTCTCCACCCTCCCCACCTCCAGCTATCACTGTGTCTTGTCAGAGCCATTATTGCTTTCATATATATCTAATTCCTTTGCCAGACTCTGAGCCCTCTAGGAGCTGAATGGGTCTCATTTGTCTCTAGTCCCCTAGCATCTGGCACAGACTAGCATCGAGAGGCCCCAAGGAAATGCCTGTGGGATGAATGAATCCATCTCCACTTCCTTAACTTGAACCTAAGTTCTCTCCAGGGCTAGGCTTACTTTTGTCCCTACCCATTCCCCAGAACCAAGTTTTACTGTGTTCACACTCCTTGGAGCACTAGCATTTCCCCTGATTGCGGTGTGAAGAGAACAGGGCAGAGAAAAAGGTGAATTTGCTGCCTTAGCTGACTTCATTCTTCCTAATTTCTGTTCTAGAAGTACATTCTGCAAGCTTGAGAGCTGCAGACCATAGAAAATCAATGTCAAAGCCAACAGACCGCAGAATTCCATATGGCAGGTTTATTTGGGAGGAGGGATACCCATCTGAGGGGCATTGAGTCCATCATCCTGATTTAGGTTCTGGTCTTTTTGTGATATTTTGTATCTGCCTGACTGTCAGGCTGTACTTCTCCCAAATCCCAAGTCCCCAAGATGGACATCCAGGCCCAGAGAGCTGAGACCCTGCTCCTTTTCTTCTTCTCTTCATCAGCTGTCTGAGATGGAATCAGGCCTCTTTCCAGAACAAAAGCAGGGGATTTTGAAAGAGATTCTTCCCTCTGAGACTGTTGTCTGATTGACTGACACAGCAAGATACTCACAATGAACACAGCCGAACCTACAAATGTTCAGCGGCCAGTCACTTTTAGTCCTGTGAAATAGATCATGGACTGTAAGGAAGTGGGCTTTAGAGCAAAGTTCTGGGAGCTCAGGCTGCAGGGCAGAGCTTTGGGGATGGGGAGGGTCTTGAGTAAAGTTACATTTCAGGGGCTGGAAGAAGGAAAACAGTTTTTTCCCATCTTCTCCCTTTTCCTGGCTGTCATAACTATCTTCCTCCTAAAAAGAAGCTCTGTCCATAATCCTCTCCTGCTCAGAAACCCTCACTGGCTCCCACTGCTCATTGATGTTCATGTGCTAGAGATTAGCATTCAAGGTCTCCACAGCCTGGGTGCTTTAGTGCTGCTTTCAGCCCTACTTACTTTGTGTTGATAAATTGTGCCTCTATCTATCTTTCCCCCACTGTGTAAAGGGATGTGTGTGTGTACAGGGATGTATGTGTGTCTGATCACTTACCAGGGGCCATGTACCAGACATTCCACATCCACTTCTCTATCTAATTTATCCAAGAAACCCAGCATGTACATTATTTTTTTCCCATTAAATGAGAAAATTAAAGCTCAGAGAAGTTGCGTTGTATCACAGCATAGAAAAGTGAGGAAGCTTGGATCCGAACTCAGACGTGTTGGGTGCCTGACCCATGTTCTTTCCAGAAGCAAGACCCCACTTCAGGACAGGACTGGTGTTTTCTTAATGTTTGTGTCCACGCCTCTTCATTAAGTAGTTGTCTTTCTGTTATAGATGGAATGTTTGTGTCCCCAAATCTGTGTTGAGGTCTAATTTCCAATCTGAGGTTATTTAGTGGTGGGAGTCTATAGGATGTGATTAGGTCATAAGGGTGGAGGTTCATGAATGAGATAAGTGGCCTTATAAAAGAGATTCCCGAGAGCTCCCTCACTCCTTCAGCCACGTGGGGACACAGTGAGAAGGCAGCTGTTTGTGAATCAGGAAGTGAACTCTCACCAAATTCCAAATCAGCACCTTGGTCTTGGAATTCCTAGCTCCCAGAACTGTGAGAAACAACTTTTTGTTGTTTATAAGCCAGCCAGTCTTTAATATTGTTATTGTAGCCCCAATGGACTGACACCTTCCATTCTCTGTTTCCAGCTACATGGGTCTTTAGAAATGGCAAGTTAGATAGTATCTATAAGGGCCGAGACCTCACAAGAGCCAAGCCGCGGCAGGGCCTGGCTTCTGCTGTCCTCTGGGCCTCACTTTACTCCCCCAAGCTCCTGGCACACTCCCCTCCAGCCACGCTGGCCTTCTCTCCATTCCTAGAATACCCACCATTTTGCACACACTGTTCCCTCCTCTTTGAAGGGTCTCCCCTCAGCTGGTCTGTTCCTGTTCTTCAGGCTTTAGTTTAAACATCCTCTCTTCTGAGACCTTCTCTAAAGCAGGCCCCCTCATCTGTCTCCCATGTGCATTTCCTTCACAGCACTTATCACTGTTGCATGTCTTTACTGATCTGTCCATGGAACATCAGCGTCATGAGGTCAGTTTAGTCTGTCTCATTGGTTCTTCTCTGCCATTCCAGCAGAGCGCCGGTGGGCTTGCAGTAAGTAAATAGCTTTTGAATAAATGGATGGCTTTCTTCTCCAGCAAAAAGGCAGGGCCTCTTCTTCCCCACATTGTCTGGATGCCCAACAACTGCTCAGCAAATGTTTGTTGAAGGAATGAACGTATGAACAAAGGGATGTGTGAGCCTGTGAAAGATCACGTTGATCGCAAAAAGGGTTTGGGCCACATTTTAGGTTAATGGGCACATATGCCAGAGACCTAGGAGGGGACCAAGACTGGTGACTCTCACTGAAACTTGTAGAAAGGAATTAAAACGTAGAGGCCACCTGTCCTTGAACAGCTTCCCTGAATCTGTCTGGGTGCATTTCTTCATTCAGCCACAGGGTGGCAGCCAGCTTGTCCCTGCAGCCAGGGACAAGCATGATTAAACAGCAGTCTGGCCCCAGGGGCAAAAATTACTGTTTAACTCATCCCCAGTGCTTCCCACACCCCACATTGCCAGCTGAGTCTAACTGCTTGGTTACCCTATAAGTTTGTTGCATTGAATATGCAGGTTACAGCCTTGTCTATTCAGATAAAGTGTGGCAGAGCATGATCTCCACGTGCAGGTAGCCCGAAGAGCCTAGTTATGTATTCACTAGTATTTATTTATTGCTGGTATACAAGTATTTATCAGTTGCACACATAGTACTTATTGGGTTCCTAATGTGTGCCAGGCATTGCCTGAGGTGCTTGGGATACATCATTGAACTAAACAGGTAAGGATCCTTTTTCTTGTGTGACACTCACATTCTAGCAATAAACATAAGAAATACAGAAATTGTATAGCACGTTAGAAGGTAAAAGGTGTTAGGAGCAAAATAAAAGTATGCAGGTTAATGGGGACTAGGAGGCTGGTCGTCTGGAGAACAGGAAGAAATTTTCAATAGGGTGCATCTGTAGGCTTCATTGAGGAAGTGACTTTGAATACAAACTTGAAGGTGAGACAGTGAGCCATGCTTGTGCCCAGGAGAAGAACCTTCCAGAAGGAGGAAATACCCAGTGCAAAGGCAGGAGCGTGGCTAGCATGTCTAAGAACAGAATGGAAGTCAGTGTGGTTGGAGGGGAGCAGGGAAAGGGAAGAGAAACAGGACACATGGGATCAAAGAGGTAATGGGGTACTGACTTCCAGAGGGCCTACGGAGACCATGAAATGCTGGCTTTGACCCTGAGGGGCAGCGTGATCTGATGTATGTTTCATAGAGGTTGCTCTGTCTGCTAGCATGAGAGTAGATTCTAGCTCTCCAGGACACATGCTTGGATTATGGTCTTTCACCCCCTAGTCAGAGTGGGTTATGTGTCTTGCTTGGCCCTTGAAATATGAACAGAAGCAAGTATATCACTTCCAGGCAGGGGGCCAACAGGCAAGTTCACCCCTACTCTGTGCCTGGCAATGTTCCAGGTAGTGGCCGCTTTGCCAGCTCAGATTCTGGGAGACTATGATGATACAATGGCCTGAATGTGACCCCCACCCCCCACATTCATAGGCTGATAACTAGCCCCCAAGGTGATGATATTAGGAAGGGGGCCTTTGGGAGGCAGAACTTTCATGAATGGGATTAGTGCCCTTGTAAAGGAGACCTGAGAGACCTCCCTGGTCCTGCCCACCATGTGAAGGCACAATAAGAAGCTTCCAACCGTTATGGCACTCTGATTTCAGACATCTCTGCTTCCACAATGGAAAGAAATCAATTTCTGTTGTTTATAAGCCTCCCTACTGATTGTATTTTGTTATAGTAGCCCAAGCGGGCCAAGACAGATGAGCAGAGCTCTTCTCTAGATCTGTGCTGAATGAGCGAGGAACAAAACCATTGTTGGCTAAGTGGTTGGGCTTTTTGGTGTTCTTTGTTACTGCAGCATAACCTGGTCTATCCTAACTGCTGCTAGAGGCCAGGGGTGATGGGAAAGACCTGCTAGGAGATCACTGTAATTGTCCAGATGAGAGATGATGGCGGCCCAGATCAGAGTATTGGCAGTGGAGACGTTGAGGATGGTGGATTCTGGATATGGTGAATTTTATCCTGTTGGGTGCTGGATATCTTTATATTCCTATAAACACTGTTGAACTTTGTTCTGGGATACAGTTATTTGGAAATAGTTTGATCCTTAGAGCTTTATGAGGAAATAGCCAAGCTGCATTTAATCTAGGGTAAATTTTTCCCCCCTATTGAGGCAAGATCATTCTCAGATACCTAAATGATGCCCTGATGTCATTTAGAAATGGGTGGGAACCTCACTGTAAGGTTTTCTGCTCTTGCTGTTAGAGAAAGGCCTACTCCTGCCCCCGTGTGAGCTCTGGACACCTTCTCCTCTAACCTTTGAAGGAAGGGCTTTGCCTGGCCTTGGGTAGCTTCCTCACATGCATGTGCTGATAAACTGTCAACTGAAGGACCTCTGGATCTCTGGAGTTCTCTCTGAGAATCTCCCTTCTTGCCAATACTTTGCCCTGCAAACTCTAGCATCCTTGGCTTCCCTGTAACCCCAGCTTCTCTGTAACTCAGGGAGGCTCCCAAGGTTTCTCCTCCTTGAGCTGAGGTTGGGGCATCATATGGGGCTCCCCTCAATTGTTTCTGGCCTACCTGGAGTCACTGTCCTTTGCTGTTGATGGCCAATATCTCGACCGCCATTGTTTCATACACCTTATCCCACTTTTTAGTTATCGCAGATGGGAGACTAAATCTGGTCTCTGTTAGTTCATCTTTACCAGAAGCCCTGCATTGCATTTTGATATTCAAACAATGAAGAGGATTGCCCATCATTCATGAAACAATGCTATAGAAGGCAGGGAAAATTGCCTGATCTCTTCACCTGGTTGAAATCAATTTCAAAACAATGAGAGGCTCACATGACCTATTGGCAGCCTGGCTTTCTTCTTTTGGTAGGGCATCAAATAATGGTGTCTGCAGTAATTAATGGCATTTTGGAGTTGATGAAACATAACATTTCACGGTCTGTGTCTGAGGATTCCAGCACCTGGAATCGTATGGGACTATTTCTAGTTTATTTTTGTTTTGCCTCCCCATATCTTCAATTTTTTTTCCAAGATGCTTTATTTGAGAAAGCATTTGTAGAAATCGTTTGAGGCCTAACATGATATTAGCTTCCTTCATAAGGGATTTTGAGGTTCCAGGCTTAGTCCTGCTAAGTCAGGCTGCAGTCTATCCCATGGCTGGCCTCCTTCTGATTCACGCTTATTCCTAGAAGGGAGTCTATCAGAATCCCAGCCCAAAGGTGTTTTATGTAGATCCCTACTTCTGGCAGAGATTCTAAGTTGTGCCTATGTAGCACCTTGAACCTGACAAAAGGGCAGTTCAATCTCTCGATTGGTCACATCCGCAAACACCTCTGGAATAAAACTGGGCCTGAGCTCTTTGGCCACCATTTTGGGTTCCTGGCCCAGGACACATTCATTATTACATCTCTGATGCTTTGGGAGATTTAAAAATTTTCCCAAATTAAAAAAACTTGCATTACTATTAACCTGCCATTAATATCACATTTGTATTTTGTTAGTTTGCTTATTTATACAAACATTATATTGCACGTACCTTGGGTCAGGCATTGCTAAGCTGTGTCTATATAACAAGTCAATCCTCACAGCAGCACTGTGGGGTAGATACTATTTTTGTTCCCATTTTGCAGACAAAGAAATGGAAGTACAGAGAAATTCAATGATTTGTTCAAGGTCTCACAGTTGATGAGCGGCAGACCCAGAATTTGAGCCAAAGCCATCTGTCTGCAGGGTTCCCGTGATCATGTTCAGGCTGCAAGTGGACTGGTGCCGTGTCACCGTGGTGACAGTGTATGAAGGGACCAGTTGTCTGCTGGCTGCCCTGAGAAGGTCATGTTTACGTGGAGAACTGATGGGTAAGTAGGACTCACTTAATCAGGGATTGGGTGGCAGACCACAGGTCCAGAAATGGAACATTCAAGAAATGGTGGGAATGTTCCTTTAGTCCCTCTTTGTACTGAATCCAATGTAGTAGGTATGAAACTCAGGCCATAGATGCTAGGTATCCAAGAGAGACCTAATTTCTTAATTTTCTGGAATCAACTATTTGTTGACGATCTCTAATTTGGTGGGTTTTTAGGTAAATTAATCTCAGCCACTCTCGAGGCAACCCCTTCCCTAGGCTCTAATGGGGAGCTTCTTTCCAGCTGTTGTATCTGGCCATTCTTGTGAAGCTGCCCATGGCTCTAGCCCACATGGTCCTTTCATGTCCCCTGCTTAGCATGTCCACACTCTGCTAGGGGTGTAGGATCTCTGGGGGCGCTTAGAGGATGCTGCAGGCCAGGGTCCAGCCTCTCCAGTAATCTCTGGTTTCTCTGTAGAACACACATCCCTCCTCAAGGTGCAGCTGGAAAGGGGACACAGATCCCTTCTACAGACCCTCTTGCTCCTCCCAAGACGGCTCCTTTTGTCGTGGAGGAAATCCCTTGGAGATGCCCACCAGCCAGAGAGCCCAGGCTCATAACTGGGCAGAGTAGGTTGTGCCACCTGCCGCATCAAGGGGGACACACACCAGGGGGAGCTGCGGCAGCGGGTAAGAGAGGTGAGGGGGGCTTATTAGAGAGTCGGGGTCTGTGTTTGGGGACGGAAGGGGGTTTGTTTTGGATTGGGTGCTGTCAGGAAGCGGGGTAATTAGATGATTGGGCAATACTTTGTTTCTAGCAGGCGGTAGTCACTCAGGTGAGGTGGGAGGGGATGTGTGCTCATTTAAGGGATTGTTTGAGGGTCTCGGTTTTTATCTCTGCTTGGGTGTGACTAAGCAGCAGCCTTTGTCTTTCCATGCCATCACCATCACAGAACATCCTCATCTGACCCCAGTTGGTGCTGTGGAAGGTTGTGTTCATTCAGGATGGACCAGCGCGGGGAGCAAGGGACCATCAGAACCGCTTCTTCCTTTTTCATCATCTTCTTCAAGTCTGTTCTCATTAGGGGAACTCCGTTCTTCCTCAGGTTTGGGAAGGAAAAAGCCCTGCTTCAAATCTCCTAAGAGGCAAGGAAGCCGGGAACCTACTACCTGCTTGAATTTGAGAGAGGAAGCATGTCTATAGAGAGGAAGGAGGAATTCATTTGGAGACACGTGTTTCTGGCCTCATGGGTTGAGGTTTCTGCGGAGTCTAACCAGGGTCCTAATGGCAGGAAGGGGGCTTGTGCTTTATAGAACCAGAGTTCAGAGAAGGATAATGTGGAGTCTGAGGTATAGAGCCAGCAAGGCTTAGTAAACCTGGATCCTAAAAAAGTAGTTACTTAGGGGCACCTGGGTGGCTCAGTTGTTAGGTGTCTGCCTTCGGCTCAGGTCATGATCCGGGAGTCCCGGGATCGAGCCCTGCACTGGGCTCCATGCCTGGTGGGAAGCCTGCTTCTCCCTCTCTCACTCCTCCTGCTTGTGTTCCCTCTCTAGCTGTGTCTCTCTCTGTCAAATTAATAAATAAAATCTTTAAATAAATAGATAGATAAATAAATAAATAAATAAAACGTGGTTTTATTTTTAAATAAAATTTAGTTGTGGATAGTCATTTTATATTGAGAGGGAGGTAGAATTTGCACTGATGATATGAGTCCCAGGCCTTGATGTGCTGGAAAACATTGCAGCAAAATAGATAGAGCAGAATAGAAAGAAACAGAAAGAAACCCAGGACAGGAGGGGCATGTTACAACACCCACCTCCATCTTTGATAGATCAAATAGACAAAAAATACACACGGACACAGAACGGTGATTCTTGACCTTTCTGGAGAATCTAATGACCTCGATGAAACTTGTTTCAGAAAAATGCACTTCTGCGGGTACGCTGGTATTTTTCATGTAATGGGGGCTCTTTATGTCCCCCAGGGGCTCCATGAGTCCCTGATAGGGAAGACTTCGATCATAAACCAGTCTGAGTTTAGCAATGAGACTTAAATTTGAATCTCAGCTCCACGCCTCTCATATGACCTTAAACAAGTCATTGAACCCCTCTAAGCCTTAGTTTGCCCATCAGGACATGAAAATCACAATAGACATTTCTTGCAGGGGGTCTACATGAGCCAACAGGTGGAAAGGGTATGGCACAGAGCCTGACGCACGGCAAGCCCTCCATGAAGGGTGGCTCTTACTACTGGCAGCATGGACATACATGGAACTTTCTACTTCGCAAATAGAGAATATATCTTCTTTATGTTGCCCATGTACCAACTGCAAAAATGGATCCCACCTGAAGCCACTAAGAACTGTTAAATTAAGAGGGTGCGCCTGGGTGTCTCAGTTGGTTAAGTGACTGCCTTTGGCTTAGGTCGTGATCCTGGAGTCCCAGTATAAAGTCCCTGCATCGGGCTCCCTGCTCAGCAAGGAATCTGCTTCTCTCTCTGACCCTCCCCTATCTCTCTCCCCCACCCTCATTCTCTCTCTCAGATAAATAAAGTTTTCAAAAAAAAAGTTAAATTAAACACAAAAGGCAGGAAGCATATTGTCCATGTCGTTTGCCCACAAGGCAATAAAACAAAGACATAAAGAACACTAGTTTAAACTAAAAGAAAAAAAAAAGCCCTGAAACTACTTAGAAATAGGAGAAACAATAACAAAAGCCATTCTCCTGAATAGATCTCGGACCCAGGAGAACATGAACTAAATGTGCCTCAACATGATTGAGAAGCTGTCAGCTTTTCTGCTGGGGGTGTACCCCTGTTTCCTGGTGTCTGGTGGCACCCCAGGCCACGACTCTTTCTCAGCAGAGCTAGGGACAGGTGGTGGAGGTTCCTATAGGCACTGTGAAGGAGGGAGAACCTGTGAACCAAGGCCAGGGTAGATGAGCTGCTTGGGAGTGGAGCCAGGACCCACAATGACTTTGACGGTGGCAATGGCTCTGGGTGTGAAGTTAATCACAAGGGAAATGGATTCAGGAAGATAGAAGCTTTACAAATGGAGGCATTAAATGGCACTGGGGACCACTGGGAAATACCGCACAGAATGGAGATCAATATTTGTTGCTTTAAACTAAACAGGCAAGGAAGCTGGTGTGCAGGTTATCAAGATTCTGAATGGAAAGCAAGTAAAAATAATACAGAAAATGGAAGGAAAAAGAATTCATATGTTATGGAGTAAGAAAGGAGAAAGGAGCAATTCAACGAGAGAACGATTAATAACTGAGCTGTATTTAAAAGCCAACTAGTGCAGGGAGGGGCTGGAACAAATGGAAGGAAGAGCTCCAAGATGGATGGCTCTAGGTTCAAAGACTTTGAGTCAAGAGGGAGGTGGATCTGCCTAGCACTCCTGGGGTTTCTGCTCTGAAAGATGAACAATGGAAGACTGGAAGACCGTTTTTTTTTTTTTTTTTTTTTTTTTTTTTTTTGTAAATAGCCCTCCTGAACTAGTAAGCTGCATGTGAAAAGGAAACAAGGTAATGAAGGCAATGGTGATGGGTGATTGAGACTCAACTGGTCCAAGGAGGGTCCTGAACTTTGGAGATTGTGCTGGAGAAAAAGGTAAGGAGTGATCACTGACAAAGATGAATGCAGTTTTGTAAGAAGGCAGAATGGTCTGAGTGAGGAACTTTTCATCCTTCATAAAAGAACTGTGAGATTAGTGGGTAACTGTCTCCCTTCTGCTCAGGTCATGATCCTGAGGCCCTGGGATTGAGTCCCTGCTCAATGGGGAGGCTGCTTCTCCCTTTCCTTCTGCCCCCCTCACTCATGTCTCTCTTGTTCTTTCTCTCTCAAATAAGTAAATAAAATCCTTAAAAAAAAAAAAAAGAACTGTGAGATTACATTTAAAACAAAGCATTGCAGGGCAAAGAGCACCAGCAAGTCCATTACATAGTCCAGATGATTATGGAAAAGTCCTGCTTGATATGAAGATGGTGACAGGTGCCAACTTAAATACCAAGCATGCAGTGAGTATTCTAGTATTCATCTAATAGCCAACACTAACTGTGTGCTCTCCACATCCCAGACACTGTGGTCATAAGGACAGCTCATACTCACCTTACACCTTCTGAACTCTGGTCTAATTTCTGTACATATCTTAGTTTATTTAATCCTTGGAGCAACACTGAGAGGGAGGTACTCTTATTCTTCCCATTTTACAGATGAGAAAACTGAGGCACAAAGGGATTAGGTAATTTCACAAAATGAGGCCATGACTAGGGTGAGCTGAGTGAAGCACTCATCTCAGATGCAAAATTGAAAAGGGGTGCCCCAAACCCTCACTAGTAAAGGTAAATAGTATGTTCATGAACTGTTTATTAAAAAAAATTAATGCAAAAAATTAATGAGGGAAGTACCAGAATCTTAAATTAGGGCAGGATTCACAAGGCCACACACCTCCTAAGAAGCAGAGCCAGGATCCGAACCCAGGCAGCTGGTGGCAGAATTCATGCTATTGACTACCCCCCACCGTATTCAGAATCGACCAGTGGGCCACATCTGCCTTTTTTCCCTCCACTCTCTGCTCAGTGTCTTGCCCAAGCCTGGCATAGACGGTCTGTAGTAGGTCTGCAGTTAATGTTTGTTGAAAGAATGTGAAATGAAGACATGGGTCCTGTTCTTAGAAGCACCCACACTGCCTGTCCTAGGGTCATGCTAAGGGCTTGGTGTGTGTGTGTGAGAGAGACACTACACATACCTTATATAGCACTCCTGTTATAATTAATATATTGGGATAAAGGGTAGTTACAGATAAGTCACCGGCAGCGGGAGCACAGGATTAGGAAGGATGACTTCAGTCCTGCGAGGCCCATGGTAGGCTTTAAGAGGATGTAACATTTCAGCTGGGTCTTCAGGCGGGGAAGGATTTCTTCAGATAAGGAAGAGGAAACACTGCCTGGAGATGTGGCTAAGTACTCATGCACTGTTCAGTCAAGAAAGCTGGTCTGCAGAGTCGTGTTTATAATGTGATCGCATCAATGTAGAGAAATGTTTCCCTAGCGGTTGTATGCTGCGCGCATGCGTGGGGAAGGGTCTGTGGGGATGAACAGCAAGCTCTGGGCATGGCTGCATGAGGGTGTGGGAGCCTGGGGAAATGTCGAGAGAGTCTTCAGCCTTACAGGCTCTGCTTTTTTCTTTTTCTTTAAAGATTTTATTTATTTATTAGAGAGAGAGAGAGAGAGAGAGAGAGAGAGAGAACACGAGCAGAGATAGGAGGAGAGGCAGAGCGGGAAGCAGACTCCCTGTTGAGCAGGGAGCCCAACTTAGGGCTCAGTCCCAGGACCCTGGGATCATGACTCGAGCTGACGGCAGACGCTTTAACCAACGGAGCCACTCAGGCGCCTTTTAAAGGCGCTTTTAAAGAATAAGAAAAGAGCTTTTATTGCTGGTGTTATTAAAAATTAATTTTTCAAATAGATTGAGGAGGATCTCTAGGAACTCAAATGAAGGAGTTTGTAAGATGTATTCTTAAGTGAATAAAAAAACAAAGTGCAGTAAGTACTTACAGTATGTGATCTTTTTGTAAGAAAGAGAAATAAGAACATGCATACATATCTCCATGTACTTGTCCTTATTTGTTTTGTAACAATGGAACATGGGAAGAATAAGGGAGAAATAACAAAAATGAAAAAAAGAAAAGAAAAGAAACCCCAAATAATGAAGAAAATGGTCACCTATGGGAGTAAGTATGAATAGGGCAGGAAAGATAGGGATGGAAGAGTCGCTATCTTATTATAGTTTTTACTTTTTAGCCGTGTGAGCAGTTTACCCGATCAAAAAAAAAAATTAAATAGCAATGATGGGTAAAGCAAACGAACAGTCTACCAAATTAATCATAACCGTATAGACAATGAAAGCAATTCCAGGGGTGTGATTCCATACTCTTGGTAAGATACAGTGAAAGGATGAAAAGAACCTCAAATAGATCAGGACCTTTACTCAGTAGGGCTTCTATGGTTGGTGTTATGTGTGCCATTGATATGGGAATTTGTGTGTACTGTAGAATGGGCTTGACATATTGATGTTATTGCTAGTCAGCATTCTCCCTCTGGAAGAAGGAAGATGCAGATAATGGTATGGGGGGGTAAGTAGAGAAGAAAGTTACAGTGTTGAACTTGAATCATAGCAATCATAAACTAATAACTAATACTAAACTGAAGCAGGGGTGAGCATCACTCTCCCCCAGACCTTGGTTTCTTTCTTTTTTTTTTTTTTTAAGATTTTATTTATTTATTTGACAGAGAGAAACACAGCTAGCGAGGGAACACAAGCAGAGGGACTGAGAGAGGGAGAAGCAGGCTTCCCACCGAGCAGGGAGCCTGATGTGGGGCTCGATCCTAGGTCTCCAGGATCATGACCTGAGCTGAAAGCAGTGGCCCAACCAACTGAGCCACCCAGGCGCCCCCAGACCTTGGTTTCTAAGTACTCCACGAGGAGCTCCTGGATGGAATGGCTGATTCAAGGGTTGGGGCAGGGAGAATATGAGGGACTCTGGGGCACAGGAAAGTGCTCAAGGATTGATGGGGACAAGAATAAAGGACAAGGAGGGCTTCTAAGTCTGCTCGAAGGGGCTCCCACTGGCCAATTTGGAGATGGTTTAGACATCAAAAGAAGAGCAATGGGAATGGATTATAATATATTGAACTTTAAAAATTCATGAGTTTATAATGATAGTGAAGAAGAAGAAAGAGAGTTCTCTTTTATAATAGAGTGTCTCATAATAAATTTAGAGGGGATGAAAGAAGTAGAAAACCACCATTTCGTAACTGATAATTGATTCAGGCAAAGATCATGAATGAATACTAAAACCAATAGGTCTTTGCGGAGAATATTCACATGGTCTTGAAGAACTGCTCTACATGTTACTTACCAATTACAGCAATGGGGTGCAATGGAGCAACCTGGCAGACATCCCCTTCATTGAGTATAGTAGCCATTGAGTTTGTTCAGGTCTCCTTTCAAGAGGACCCCTGTGGGGAGCACATCTGGCTGACAGCCTCAGTTGCTGCACCTTCGGACCCACCACTGGTGAACTCAGGCCATGTTGCCCCTGGGCTGCTACCAGCCAGGACAGAACACATGGGGGTCTGAGAACCAGACCTTTCTTGCCTTCTATGGGATGCCTCCACTGGGCAACTTTGGCCTGGGGACTCCCCTTTGGTCTAGCCGAGGACTTTTATTTAAAGAATAAAGAAACAGCAGGGACACCTGGGTGGCTCAGTTGGTTAAGCATCTGCCTTCCGCTCAGGTCATAATCCCAGGTCCTGGGATTAAGTCCCATATCAGGCTCCTTGCTCAACAGAGAGCTTGCTTCTCCCTCTGCCTGCTCCTCCTCCTTGTTCCTTCTTTCTCTGACAAATAAATAAATACAATCTTTAAAAAAATTAAAGAGACAGCAAAGACAATCCTAAAATTTGTGTAGAACCACAAAAGACCAAATAACCAAAAGCGATCTTGAGAAAGAAGAACAAAGCCGGAGGCAACACACTCCCCGACTTCAAACTGTATGACAAAGTTACGGTAATTGAAACAGTATGGTACTGGCATAAAAACAGACACATAGACCAATGGGACAGATTTGAGAGCTTAGAAATAAATCCATGCATATACAGTCAGTTAATGCTTGACAAGGGAGTCAAAAATATTCAATGGAGAAAAGACAGTCTCTTCAGTAAATGGTATTGGGAAAACTGGATATTGGCATGCAAAAGAATGAAATTGGATGTCTCTCTTATGACCCACCAAAATTAACTACTCAAGATGAATTAAAAACTTCCATGTAAGACCTGAAATCATAAAACTCCTAGAAGAAAAAATAGGGAGAAATCTCTTTGACATTGGTCTTGGCAATAAGTTTTTAGATATGACACTAAAAACCTATGTAAGAAAACCAAAGATAAACAAGTGGGGTTACATCCAACTAAAAAGCTTCTGCACAACAGAAAAAGTGATCGATAGAATGAAAAGACAACCTACAGAATGGGAGAAAATATTTGCAAGCCATCTACCCGATAAGGGGTTAATATCCAAAATATATAAGGAACTCATACAGCTCAACAGTCGAAAACAAATAATCCAATTTAAAAATGGGCAAAGGAGCTGAATAGACATTTTCCAACAGAAGACATACAAATGGTCAACAGGTACATGAAAAGATGCTTAACATTAGTGATCCCCAGGGAAATGCAAATCAAAACCACAATAGGATATCACCTGACACCTGTTAGAATGTCTGTTATCTAAAGGGCAAGACACAACAGGTGTCGGCGAGGATATGGAGAAAAGGAAACCCTTGTGCACTGTTGGTGGGAATGCATACTGGTGCAGTCACTATGGGAAAGAGCATAGATGTTCCTCAAAAAATTAAAACTAGAACCACTATATGACCCATCAATTCCATTTCTGTACACAGAGCCAAACGAGATGCAATCACTATCTTGAGATCTCAGTTTATTGCAGCATTATTCACTATAGTCAAGGCACGGAGACAACCTGCTTATTAAGATGAGTGAATGGGTAAAGAAAATGTGATATATATCTCTATGTACCTACATATATATGGTGTAGATATGAGGCATACACACACATATACACACAAACAGGAATATGATTCAGCCACAAAAAAGAAGGAAATCTTGCCCTTTGTGATAGTGTGAATTGAACTAGAGGGCACTATGCTAGGTGAAATAAGTCAGACAGAGAATGACAAATACCGTGCAGTCTCACTTGTGCATGGGATCTAAAAATCTGAACTCATAGAATCAGAGACTAGACTGGTGACTGTCAGGAGCTCGCAGGTGGGGGAAATGGGGGTAGGTGGTCAAAAAGCATGCCTTTCCAGTTATAAGATGAATAAGTCCTGGGGGTATAGTGTACAGCCTATATAGCTAACCAGACTACAGTTAACAATACTGCTTTGTATGCCTGAAAGTTGCTAAGAGAGTAGATCTTGAAAGTCCTTAACACACACACACACACACACACACACACACACACACACACACACAAATGGTAGCTACATCAGGTCACGTGCTAACTAATCTTATTGTGGTAATCATTTTGTAGTACAGACATGTACCAAATCAACACTTTGTACCCCCTAAACTCATACCATATTATATGTCAACTATATCTCAATGGGTAGACAGGCATTCTCCCCAAGCTGTTTAATACTGTGGTTTTTTTGCTTTCTATGTCAATTCATGTAGTCCGTTACGTGTGTGATCTTCCAATCTTCACGAGGTAGGTGGTTCCTGCGACAAACCAGGAAGTGAGCATTCCATTGTCCTAAGTTGCCACATTTGGGGTCATTTGGTCACAGCAGCCATCGACAAACTAATGCAATTCCCTATTATAGATGATACTAACTTACAAAGGTTATTCAACCTGCTCAGCCAGTATATTGGTCAGAATGGGCTAAGGTCTGCTGCGGTAACTATCAACCCTAGATCTCCTGGACAAGAATTCATTTCTCACTCATGTAAGGTTGGATCTCAGCAATTCTCCAGGGATGCTCTTCTCCATGGGGTGACTCAGTGATTGGGAAAATTGGATCCTAAGTCTTTTTTAATCACCACATGAGGCTTCATTGGTGGCCATGGAAAGGGAAAGGGTAATGGGAGAATTGCCTGGGTGTTTTTCGCTGCTTTGGTCTGAAGGTTACCTCTGACATTTCCATTCCTGTGTCGCTGGCCTGACTGGTCATGTGACTCTGCCTCACTGCAGGGGCTGAAGAATATAAGGCAGCAAGGGGAATAATTGATGAGTAATCCTATGTCACCATAACCAGGAATGGTGGAACTGAAATTTAACTAAAATAACAATAGCTAGCATTTATCTAGCACCTTCTATGAGGTAGGCCCTACACTAGGTGTTTGGCATGTATTGTCCTAAACAACCTTGTGACAAATGTACTGTTGTCCCTATTTTAAAGATGAGGAAAAGGAGCTCCAGGATGGTTTGATAATTGGACCAAGTTCACACAGTTGGTAAGTGGCAGAGCTGGGCACTTGAGCCTGTGTGGTCTGGCTTAGAACATAACTGCTGTGCTGTTCTGATGCAAAGGGCAGCCTGATTGCTGACAGTGAGGGATGTCCTGGCCAGAGCAGTGAGAGCGAGAGGCTGTGACTTGCAGAGGACGAGGAAGCAGCAGGAGCCACATCATCAAGGGTCTGCAGGCGGCAGAAGGCCACTATGGAGACCCTAGGGGAGCTGTGCAGGGAGACATACTTGGATCTGTGTTTCTGCAGTTGTGTAATGGAAAGCAGATCAGAATTGGGCAAGGGGTGGCATGGAAAGATCAGAATGGGGTAAGGGGTAGTGGGTAGACTGGCAAAGAGAAGGTGTGATTGTTCAGGACAGCATGGGGGTGCCTAGTTGAAGGTATGTCCTCAGGGGATGGAGGGTAAGGAAGAACTTTCAGGACCAGAGCTGGTTCATTGTCCCAGTCCCCATCCCCGGCTCTGGAAGTCACCTTCCGAAATGAACTGAATTCCAGTGGAGTTAGTGGGGCTGGCTAAGGGCTTGGATGAAAGGATGAAGGATCAGGGAGAGTGAAGAATGGTGCATGAACCCCTGGTGTCCCACAGGTTCATCTCTGCAATGGGAGTCAGGAGCTGTGGCCCCCGGGATGGCTGGATATGGCAATGAGCCCTCCCTGGAGAGGCAGCTGAGTCGGGAGGTCATGTGCATGGGTTTTGAACCCAACTTACCTCTGTGTAACCCTAGGTAGTTTACTTATCCCTCTGTGCCTTTCATATGCACTGGGAATACAAATGGCATTGACTTCAGGGGTATGATGAGGGTTAAATGAGTCGGTTTGGGGAACACTCCTACAATGGTATAAGGCATGACACGCAGTGGGCATGTGGTAAGTGTTGACAGCTCTTATCACAAGGGAGCCATGCTGCCTGGGACACAGATGATGCTCAGTAAATATGACTTTCACTCTTTTCCTCTGTCCTTACCCAGCTGGCAAATAGAGCCTGGACTTTGACCTTGGTTCTGCTACTGAATAACTGTGACCTTGGTCAGACCAGCAAACTTTGGGGAGGCTGTTTTCTCTTCTGTAAAACGGGATCTCAAAGGGTTACTGAGGATTAAATGGGATGTCTTACGAAGAGAGCTTGGCACACAGTAGGTGTGCATTAAAAGGTGGCTTTCCCCATTACCTCAGCTTGGGGCCCTTGGGCTCTTGGCGCTTTCATCATGAGTTCTACAATCCTGACTCCCGCCAGAAGGGGGCACCACTGCTTTGTTATTCGTTACTCGCTCCCGGAGGACCAGCTCCAGCATCCAGTATCGGGCTGACTCACCACTCACCACCAGAGGGCTTTGTCACCTCTCTTAAAAGCAGCCTTGGGTGGACAGAGTCCTGGACGAAAGGCAAACTCATCAGACTCTAATTCTTTTCTCAATCGATTGTTTCCCATCTAGAACGAGACGTCAGACAACCCGTCCCTCTAAGCTCCGTAGGGCTGAGACCCGCACGCCCATCGCAAGTGCCCAGCTGGGTCCCACCCGGTCTTCTAGAGAAAACACGCCTCGCACACAGGTGAGCCCCTGCTGGACCCGCCAGGGGAAAGGGGAGTCACCTGGTGGCCGAGCTGTGCTAGAATGGCATCGCCAAAGATGTGTGCTCAGCCCATTCACCCGCTTTCTGCTGCGTGAGCCCCCGCAGACGCGGAAGGTACAGCGGGTGATTCAGCTCCAGCTTTTGTAAGTGGGTTTTCACTCATTCACAATTTATTCTGGTTTCACACAGGGGGCTGGGATGACGCTTCCTGTTACTCTGCAAGGCTCCCTTCTGCAAGAGGCAGGGATGGGGCCATGTGTGCTTCTTCAGGGAGTCCTACCTGCCCCGCACAATGCTAAGGGGCCTTTGAGGGTCAGAGGAGAGAGTGACTTGGCCAAAGTCACACAGCTAGAGGGGACAAACCAGATTAGGACCCTGGCTGTTGGGCTCCACAAAACCTTGATGTGCCCCCATTCCCCATTCAATCCCGAATTGGTAGCCTTTGTGGAGGGTCGGCCCTGTGCCCAGGCCTCTGGCCGCGTCTCTGGAAGACCTAGGGATAGCGGCCAGTCTTGCTGGCAAGATAAGGCACATTGGTTGCTATTATTCTTCACCGCCTTCTGAAACCCTGATCTGAAGAGAGAACCAGAAAGGAGAAAGAGAAGCAGGGCTTCTCTTACCCTTACCAAATGACTGATTAAAAGAAAAGAAATTTTCCTTCAGTAGTTCAGTTTGGGCCTCTTAGTTTATTTTCTTTTAGTTGTTTAACTAATTATACCTTTTCGTGAACATTTGCAGATTATTGGTTGTCTTGTCATTTTTTCCCCCTAATGACTGGTGTTGTGGCCAGAGCCTGGGCTGGAGTTCCACTGACCTAATTTTCAATTCTGACTCTGTTGCCAAACAAGCTGTGTGACCTTGGACAAGTAACTTAACCTCTCTGTCTTATTTCCTTCATTTGTGAAATAGGAAAATTAGAATATCTTTCTCACAAGGTTCTTTGGAGAGCTTTCAAGGTACACTTTTCATAACGAAACACTTCAAACATGGGGAATAATATAAATAAAAACATGGGGAAGAATACAGTTTGAAATCCCATGGGCACAACTTGCAGCTGTAAGTCTTCGACTTCTGGCCACTCTTGTTTCATTAATTCTTTTACCACACCACCCCCTTCCCACTGAATTACTTTGAAGCAAATACCTGTCATCATGGCATTTTATTTGTAGTATATATTGTAATATATATCTGTAAAAGATAAGCACTCTTTTCAAAACATAACTTTAGAGACATTTTACGGAGTCTTTTCTTTGTGGCCAGGATTTTCTGCAAAATTTCCTTAATGTGATGTAATTCCCATATCCTGCCATTAGAACTCTTCAAGAATAATTACAATTTATAATAAACATTCCAAATGCTTTTACTTATTGACTCTTGCTGGATTTTTTAAAATGCAACCCCATGCAGTATTAGACCATGAGTTTACCAGGTTGTGTACTATTGCAAATATATCCCTGTTGATCATTTACTTTAGACAAGTACTTACTGAGCTATATGTTTTTATAACCTTTTGAGGCAAGAATTACTAACTTCATCTGTAGGCAAGGAAAAAGAGGCACAGAGAGGTAAAGGATTTTCCCAGGTCACACAGTAGTAAGGGATAGAGGTAGAGTTTGAAACTAAAGCCTGTATGACTCCAGAGCCCATACTTTTTCCTCTGACCCATGCTGTTATCTTTGGAATTCTGGTTGGCTTCTCTGTTTTGATGGTAAATCCTTTAAGGTAAGTGCTCCATCTTAGACTTCTATTTCCATAGTCCCCAGCCATTTGGTGATTGACTAATAATCCCAAGCAGTCCCTGCAAATTGGTGTGCAAGTGTAAAACTTACCATCCCTACCACCATCACCATTGGTTTACACAAACAAGTGCTCGTGAAAAATCTCTATATAGGCCTGTACTCAGACCTGTGGAAGGGACAAGACACAGTCTCTGCCCTCAGAATTACTTATGCTGTCTGTCACAGGTCAATTTGAACATAATGGCAACAAGATGGGAAAATGGTTGGTATCTTACTGCCTCTGGGGACAACTTCTTATCTGTCTGGGTGGCCTCATACTCCACAGGAAGGCAAAGATGTGGGTATGAGCTCAGCAAACATTTACCTGCGCCTGCTTTGGGCCCTGGGCAGTTCTGGGATCTGGAGAGAAATATGACAATGTCATATTTCTAGTAGGAAATATGACAATGAGGCGGAGAGACAATAATATAGACAGACAGACCATATACAGCAAATGAAGAAATCCACATGGTATTTCGAGATCGTTGTAAGTGCGAGAAGGAAATAAGAAGGTTGATGTAATAGGAAGTAATGGGGTCGGGGAAACCTACTTCGGACTGAGGTGGTCAGGAAGACATCTCTGGGAAGGTGACATCTGAGCTAGGCCCTGACTGTTGAGCCCTAGGTAGCCAAATAAAAAGCCACAGAAGCCTCATTCTTGCCAGAGGGAACCAAATACACAAAGGCCCAGACACAAGGCTGAGCCTGTTCTCCTGCTCTCATCCTACCTCACAGCCCAGTGGGGACTCAGAGCTCAGAGGACTATTTCTTTCCTGCAGGAGGGAGGAAAAGCTTTCTCAAGAGGCTCTCAGTTTCCCTTGGCCAGGATTGGGTCATCTGCACATTCTAAACCAATTCTAGATAAGGAGTTGGGATTACCTATTTAACTCGAATCAATCAGTTTCTTCCTCGGAGCAATGGAAGGATCATCTGATTGAAATTGGAGTTTAAATAATGAGGAGGAGGATGACGAAAAGTTATTATTTGGTGTGAGGGCCTCCAGATCCAATCACAAACTTTTTCTCACCCCAGGACCTTTGCACATGCTGTTTACTGGAATATTCTTTCCATTCAACCCATCCTTCCACCTGCTGGTGTCACCACTCTTGGGTAGGTCCCAGCTGGTCTGTGTGACCAACCTTATAGAAAACTGTGGTTTCTCTCTTGGCTGGCCTATAAGTCACTTGCACACTCTGTCCTTGTCCTGGATCGCTAGCTCTGGGGAAGCCATGTCATGAGTGGCTCATGGAACTGGGCACTGAAGCCTCCAGTCAACAGCCACATGCACGTGCTCGGAAGTGGACACCCGTCCCTTCAGAGACTGCAACCCCAAGGAGAGGCTTGGGGCCGGCAGCTAAGCAGCCCCCACCCTAAGGAATCCTGGCCCTTGGAAATGATGAGGTAATTGGTGTTTGTCATTTTAGGCTGCTAAGTTTTGGGCGTAATTTGTTATGTCAGTAGAAGACGGACATACCACTAGGGCACAAGAGTGGCTACGGTGGCGTCCCCACTGAAGGGGCTCTCGAGTCACAGAGCCTCGTCTCCTAATCTTGTGTGTCTCTTCCCCCCACGTGCTTGTGAATGCCTTGGTCTGTCACTTTCTTATGCTCAGGGGTCTAGAGCAAGTGTGTGTGTGTGTGTATGCGTGTGTGCGTGCTTGCACGTGTACGTGTGGTACAGTCAAATAGCCAGTCTGTCCTTCAAGGCTCCTTCTGACCGGGCTGTCCCTGGACTCAGGTGTGGTTTATTGCCATTGTGTGTTCCCGCTCTGGCATGAGCCTGGGCACCAAGTGGCCTCAAAGGATATGGAGGGACTCCATGAGATGAACAGGCTGCTGGGGCAGGCGTGAACTCGGCTGCCATGACAACCACAGCAGGGAGCTCTCAGACAGCCTGGGCCTGCTGAGGAGCTGGGAGGCTGGGCAGGCATTTCTCCAGGAACTGGCTTGGGGAGGCGAAAGGCAATTTCTGTTGCCACCATCTTGGAAAGAGGGCACCCGGAGCACGGGGCGGGTCTGTGGGAGGCAGATGAGTGCCCTTGCCTGCTCAGGGCGCTCCTAGGCACAAAGCCTTCCCACTCCCATGTCCTCAGTGCATCTCACCACATCTCCTCCAAGTCTACCTTTTGTTTACTGAAGACCTACTGTGTGCCAGTCTCTTGGCTGGACATTTTCTGCTCTGCTCTGGTCTGTAAGCCTCATGAGGACAGATGCTGTCTCTGTCTTGACGATAATGTAGTGCCTGGCATGTGGTAGGCATGTGATACATATTTTGTGAGTAAATGGATGAGTGAGTGAGTGGGTGACTCTTGCTGATTCCTCACATAAGAGATAGAAAAGCCATGGGAAGCATTAGGCAAAGAAAGGGTAGGTGGAAGGATGGGTTGAATGGAAAGAATATTCCAGTAAACAGCATGTGCAAAGGTCCTGGGGTGAGAAAAAGTTTGTGATTGGGGCCTGTGCCTCCTTGGCTCCACAGATAGCTCATCCATTATATCCCATGGTCCTTTGGGGTAAGTCCTTTTGTTATCACCATTCTCAATTTGATAAGTTTTCCCCATCCCCTCCAAAGGGGTGAGGTCATGGGGGGTATAGAGGGTCCTAGTTTGAAGAATAGGCTGCTTGGGCCTGAGTTTTCTCATCCGCTAAATGGGGATAATAGTAGAACCTACCTCATAGGGTTCTTGTGTTACTCAATGAACTTATGGATATAAAGTACTTAGACTACATCAGGTATTATCTGGTAATTATCTGGTGGGCAACAGAGCTGTGCAGACACAAACTCAATCTGGGTACCTTGGGAGGCAGCCCTCCTGGGATGCAGCCAGGTCAAGGGGAGGGTTGACCACCCCTGTTGGAAGTGGAACATGCAGTTAGGCCCGTTGGAGGCCCCCTCTTCTGCCCGAGTCCCCCAGTCCTCTGCACTGACCAGAAAGGACTTTTGGTGCAAAGGATTTGTCCTTGGCCTGAGGCCCCTAGCTTCTGAGAGCTGGAGACGATGTGCAGGGCCCATTGTCTCCACTACCAGACAGTTCCAGACAAAACCAAGCGCGACTGCTTCAGAAGAGCACAGGAGTGAGACGAACCTACTATTTTAAGGCAGCGGCGGCAGGAGCTCAGAAGGTGCTGTGCGTGTTCTCTTCTCACAGGCTTGTCGGAGGAGCTTGAGCCAGCCAGAGAAGCGGGCGGCCAAGGCAGGTGAGGGGATGCCGCCCCCCAACCTCCCACCGGCTTGGCTGACTCACAGACAGACCCTGAGAAAACCAGGGTTGACGGACAGACCCTGAGAAAGCCAAGGTCGAAGAGGAAACCAGGCATAGCAGAGAGACTCCCAACAAGGGCAGAGAAAATGTTTGAAATCACAGACTATGTTACTGTCCTTAGACATCATTGAGGCTGATGCCTCCATTTTACAGATGTAGAAAATGGGGCACAGAGATGTGGGGGGTAGGTGAGAGGCACAGGTTCCTTTTCATTGTAAATTGATACAAATCTCTTGTTTTAAATATCACCATATTAAATAGTTAAATAATGCACAGCATCTCAGTACCATGGTCTTTTGTGGCATTTAAAAAGAACAAAACAGATCTGGGTGAGCTGACTTAGAGCTCTTAGATTCGTTAACAGAAAAAAAAAATGTTACAGAAGAATAGGTCCAGCATGTTGCTATTGACTGAGAAACGAAGCCAAACCAGGATGACAGATTTCAATACATCCATGTATTGAAAGCTCTCAAGAAAGTTCTGGAAGGATAATCACTAGGTTGAGTAGGATAGCCATTTTCGATGGGGACTGGATGGGGAGTATGGTGCAGAGGGAACCTCAATTTCATTGGGATTGTTTGTATTTTTAAAAGAATATTTTCACATATTTCTTGTGCAATTAGAACACAGCATACAAAATATTTTTTAAAAAATTGTCCAAGGCTTGTTTGGCCCTAGGCTCAGATTTGTCCAGAAAACATTTATCTTCTGGGTATCAGACCAAAAGAAACCCTGACCTTTGCTCTCCGAAGCTTTATCCCCCCACACTCCACCATGTGTGAGATTAAGTAAAATAGAGAAAAATGATGAAAATGCTAATTAATAGACACTCACCCACTCCCTTTGCCCAAAGGCCGTGAGAAGACGGGAAGATGCTTTTTCTCAGGATGCCTCAGGCTTCCAGGAAATTCCCAAGCCCTGGGGACAAGGCTGATGGGGGGTTACGCCCCCAACGGGGTCGTTAGATGTGGATGGGGGCAGCCCCTGGGCTCTATCTCTCGCCTGCTCTGGGTTTCCTCCATTCTTTGCCTTGAAAGGAGCAGTCAGCTCCCTGGGTGCTCTTCCCAGAGAGATGCAGTTGTCATGATTTCACTATGGTCATGCATTTGATTTTTTTTTTAAAGTTAATTTTTGGGAGTCCAAGTCAAATGAGAGTACATTTCCTCTGGGGACGAGTACTGTAGATGACGTTCAAGTCCCTTGAAACGGCCCCCCATCTCTGAGGTGCCCATGGTTAGTAGTTGGGCATGGATCCTTACAGAATGTCCCACTCCGCATTTCTATCTAGTTATTGGTACTTGTGAAACTATATGTGGCATTGTTGTTTCTGGGGTGTGTGTGTGTGTGTGTGTGTGTGTGTGTGTGTGTGTGTGTGTAGGTGGACAGTTGTGAAGCATCACTGGAGAAGTGAACATTGGGTAGCTATCGGGTGATGTCATCAGAGACTGATACCCTGAGATGACACGCTTTGGTCCCGTTCCTACTTTGCCTGCTGCCTGGCACACAGCAGATGTTCACAAGGGCTCCTTGCCTTTAAACTCAGACATTGTCTTGTGCCTGGGCTTTGGGGGCCACCTCCAAAGCCCCAACCGGGCCCGTGGTTCCGGCTGTGCCTTGAGAGGAAGGGTCATGGGTGTTCAGAGTGGGGAGCGGCCTGCCCAGATCGGGGAGCGGCCATGCTGCCAGTGGGAGGGACAGCCCAGGAGGTCTGAGCTTGCCCTGCGCCTCTCGGGGAGAACGCAATAGTGGAGCGGGATCTGTGGTAAAGCGGGATCTGTGGAAAATGGGAGAGAAAATGGCTGGGGCTCTTCAGAGGGGCCTTGAGGACGTGTAGCTGTTTTGAGGTGGGGTGCTGACAGGCCCCTGAGGGTTCTCTGTGGGAAAGCCTGTGCCGGGGCTCGGCTGTCAGACGTCTGGACTATGTCAGAGAAGTGGATCTGGAGGCCACTCTGGAGCAGCCTCTGGGAGGAAAAAAGAGATTTCCTTTCCATAGGAAGTAGGCCCTTGACCAGAAATAGGACAACCCACTTCCCTTATTTCTGTGAGATTAATAATCAGACTAACTGGGCCTGAGTCCTGGCTGGGCCACTTTCCAACGCTGCATTTTGGGACGAGTCCCCTCTTGGGACTTCACTTTCCCCACCTGCCCAACCACAGTCTGTCCCTGGCACCCTGTGTGTTCTCAACTAGCCTCAGGTTATATTTACTGAGATGGGGGGGGTACTACTGTGGGTGGGATCATGGTGCTGAGCTTTGAAGTAAACTTCAGTTGGATAAACACCCATTGATCGTCAGCTGGGTGCCAGGATCAGTTAGGATTCTAGGGTTGCAAGTGACAGAAGAGAAGCTCCCGTAACAGAACACACCCAGGGTAGCTCAATCTAACACTTCCCAGTTTCCCTCCATCTGTTGTGGGCTGGCTCCTTCAGTGAGGTCTCTATGGCATCTGTGGTCCCAAGATGGCGGCCAGCAGCACCCAGGGGTATACCTTCCTCATTCACATCACAGAGGGAAGGGCAGACATCTGTTCCAGCATTTTCTGAAAAACCTTGAAATTCATTCCAACAGGTCCATCTTGGGTTCCAGGCCCTCCCTCAATGGGCCAGGTCTTTAAATAGACAGGCTGGTCACAGGTCAACCCTGGTATGGGGCCAGTCAGCTTCTCTGAGTGCCCCATGGACTGAGGGTTGAGGAGGAGGCCGGGGGGGGGAACCCCAGCACCTCAAGGCAACAGGAGCACTGAGTCTTTGCTCTGGGCCGGCAAGGTTGGAGATGGAGGGCATTTGGGTAGAACGTAGGCAAGGAGGGCAGTGCCAGGTGCACACACTCAGCCAGGCCACTTGAGCTGGAAGGACAGGTGCAACACCACAGTGCCTTAAAAATCACCCTCTGAGGATCATAGCTTCTAGAACTTCCCAATTCTCTGGATTTCCCAACGGAGAACAGCAAGATCTATGATTTCATGAACGAGGAGACAGGAAAGTCATGACCTGCCTGATCACACAGGAGCTGTGTGGCAGAGCTGAGGGTGGAATTTAGGGGTTTTGACTCACAGGAGAGTACTCAGGGAGGTGTGCGATTCATTGCCCCAAAAGTCACATTCCTGGGCTTGGAGGTGGTGAGTACATGATCCTAAGTGGGGGTGAGGAGGGGCTGTGTTATGGGCGCTCACTGGGGATGTCTTTTCACGGTCCTGGTGGACTACGGGAGGGAAGGTGCCTGGAGCAGGCTGGGCCCGCTCCCATCTAATATGTCTCCAGATCCTGGCTTGATAGACTTCTGTTTATTTCCCTGGTGGGGAATCCTGGAAGCTCTCCCCAGATTCTTGCGGATGTCCCTCCGGTGTCATAGAAAGAAGGTGGACACCAAGCCAGACACACTGGTCACTTGATGTTCTGTGTGACCTTGGGCAAGTTATTCACTTCTCTGTTGCCTCCTCAGCTTTGTAACAAGATCAACCACTCCTATCTCTCCAGAGAGATATGGGGAAGGAATGAGATAAGACTCATGACATGTCCAACATAATGCCTGCCCTTGGCCAATGCAAGTCCCCCAGTGGATGGCCCAGTATGCACAGCCCCCAGTGGAACACAGCCAGTCCACACCTGGGCCCATGCTTGCCCTCAGGGTAGCGTTAGGCTTAATTATGAGGACTGGGTCTAAAGATTCTGAGGGAGGAATGGGGGGTTCCGCCTGGCATTTGCGGGCGAGCTGAAATTGCTTCTAGAATGATCTAGGCCAATTTGGGTACACCAGCCCTGCCCACTGACTGCCCACACTCCCCAGCCCTGCCTCTGGGGTTCTGAGGGGAGGCCTCTGGCCACCTGCCAAGAAAGCTGCAGGGTTAAGATTGGGTGACTCATCCACAGAGAGGGAGGCCAAGTCAGGGGATCCAAACAAGACAGAGAAAGACTTCTTTTCTCCCCAGTGATTATGAGAAGCTCCGAAAGGGACCCACGCATCATCAATTATTCATGGGGCCTGAAGGAAGCCATGCAAAGAGCCCAACTGGGAAGCAGGGTGGGGTGATGGAGTAAAAAGTGGGAGACATGGGATGGCTCAGTGGGTTAAAGCCTCTGCCTTCAGCTCAGGTCATGATCTCAGGGTCCTGGGATCAAGGCCCACATTGGGCTCTCTGCTCAGCACGGAGCCTGCTTCCTCCTTTCTCTGCCTGCCTCTCTGCCTGCCTGTGATCTCTTCCTCTGTCAAATAAATAAATAAAATCTTAAAAAAAAAGTGGGAGATGCTTCACCCCACCCCAGTCTGGGATGAGCTAAGCTAGAGCATTCTGTGGTGACATGGGCTGACTTCCTAGAGGATCTGCCCCGGGAGGGGCTGGCAGTAGCAGGCCTTTCACAACTGCCATGTGCTGGCAGTCCCCCAGTGCTGGGTCTCAGGTGTGGTTAGCCCCATATTACGGCTGAGCAAACGAGGGCCAAAGAGATGAAGTGACTTGCCCAAGGTCACGCCGCTGTGAAGTGACCAAACTGGAATGAACGAAAGGGACTTGCTCCTATGAGAATGGGATCAATGTTTTTTGAGCATGTGCTCGGTGCCAGTGCCATCCACTTGGTGCTCGGTGCTGGAGGCTGAGGGTACAGCAGCAAACGAAGCAGAGCCTCTACTCAAGAGGCTTGCATTTTATTTGTGAGATGACATGCAATAGGCAAGCAGTGAAGGAATGTATGAAATAATTTTAAGTAAGGATAAGTGCTATGAAGAAAACAAGTGGGTGAGCAAACAGAATAAGAGATAGGATGGTGTGCAGGGACAGCCAGCCATTTCAGATGGAGTGACCAGGGGAGGCCTTTCTTTCTTTTTTTTTTTTTTTAAAGATTTTTATTTATTTATTTGACACAGAAAGAGAGAGATCACAAGTAGGCAGAGAGGCAGGCAGAGAGAGAGGAGGAAGCAAGCTCCCCGTTGATCAGAGAGTCCGACATGGGCCTTGATCCCAGGACCCTGAGATCATGACCTGAGCTGAAGGCAGAAGCTTTAACCCACTGAGCCACCCAGGTGTCCAGGGAAGGTCTTTCTGAGGAAGTGACATTGAAACTGAGGCCTGAACAAAGCAAGGAAATGAAGCCTGCAAAGATCCAGAAAAACAGGCCAGATTGGAGAAACAGCAAGTGCAAAGGCCCTGGGGCTGGGAACTTGATGTGTTCAAAACACTACAAGAATGCTGATGTAGGATAGTGAGGGAAGGGTGGTAGGAAAAGGGGTCAGAGGGAATAGGGGCTAGAATAGGAAGGACCTTAGAAGCCATGGTAGGGGCAGATCCTTATGGAGGAACATGAGACGCTATAATCCCTGAGAGGGCAAATTTCTACTATGCACATCTGGTTTCCTCTCCTTCTGGATCAGGTTAGTCCAGGCTTCCTGGCCTCCTCCCCCTTGGAAGCACCACACAGAGACAGGGAACACTCGACCTGCAGGAAACGAGAATTTGGAGCACACAAGTGTGTCATCACACACCAGAAGAACTGCTCTGCCTCACCCCTACCCCCATTTTAGTGCAGCTGCTGGGTGGCAGGCCTGAAACATGCTCATGTTATCTTGTTGAATATATGCTTCGAGGCAACCCGGGAGGGATTATCCCTCCCTATGTTGCAGAGGAAAACACTGAGGCTCAGTGAGGATGGACTCACTCAAGGTCGTACGGCTGGAAATGGAGCAGATTTGAGACCAGGCATCACTTAACCCTGGGCAGGTCTTTGACGATCCTGACTCCTCTGCTGCTGGGAGCCCCTCTAGACCACAAGCCCCACCACCCTTCCCTGCAATGGCAGAGATACACTCACGTCTCTAACTTCCCTCTCTCGGGCTTCATCCAGGGACCCTGGACACTCCATTGGCTATTAGCATTATCAGCCTCTGATAGGGAACCATAAACCCTGCTGACCAGGGAATTTCTGGTGAGAAATGCCATCCAAGTACATTCTTGATCCATTGCTAGGTGAACAACTGTGAGAACAGAAAGCAGGGATTCTCTTACAGTGGGAATGAGGTTGGAGCCTTGTAGAAGTAGGTGCAAAAATCTTAAAACGGTCACTTACCATTTGGGCCACCGAGAAATTCCATTCTTGAAACATATCCAGGGGAAATCACAGGATATGTGAAAAGATAAATGTATACACAGTGGGGACTGGGGACATGGTATGGACAAACCAGCCACTTCTTACCTCTGCCCGTTCCAGCTGGTTGGTGTCCAAGACCAGATCATCACAGTTGTTAGACCTTTTGAAAGTCACTCTTGTACCTAAAGATGTCAATAGGGAGAATGTCAAGAGGGAGAAACTGGAAACAACCTAAGTGTCCAACAAGGGGGGATTGGTTAAATAAATGAGTGGTACATTCATTCAGAGACTACTGTGTAGCAATGAAAAGTTATGCTTCTAAAGAACATGTAAGGTTACAGGAAAATAATTATAACCCATAGTTAAAAGAAAAAGGGTTACAAAACAGCATGTTCCTAGTCTAGAAGACACAATATAAATTTTTCTGATTTTGGCAACATGGCAAACTGAGGGGATACTTCTCCTTCCACACCACAACCAAAGAAATATCTAGAAGTGCTGGGTAAAATAAAACAAAGGTATTGAAAACACTTGGCTGGACTTCAAATAAATAAAGAGAAATCCCCAATGAGATGGGAGACACAGCCTTGGCAGGCTTGCGTAGACCAGCAGGACTGACATATTCAGTAAGGCATTGCCTTTGGAGTAGTCACTCAGGTTGTTCACCAAAGATTTCCAGAGCAATTTAAATGTGTGTGCAGGTTGTCCAGACAGGGAATATTCAAGAGAACGGCTGCTCCATTAGTCTGGCTCCCTGAGTGAAGATGCATGGAAAGGATTTCTCAACCAATTCCTGATGGATCTGGAGTAGAAAAATAAACCTTTGTCATTAAGCTACTGAAAGTTTGGGCTTATTACTGTGACATAACCTCGCCTTTCCTGACTGCCATAGTCCCCCCCCGCCCCCATGAAAGGTGGGGCTTAGGGAGACCTCACCCAAAATACGGTCTCAAATTCAGGCTCTGGGTGGAAATGAGAAAAAAGTACCTCCTGGGAATTTGAAATCTCAAACCTATGAGTAGAGATTGAATTTAAGTTGTCCAACTGGTACAGCAAGCCCGGACCATGGAAACATTGTAAAACTTGGTCACGACTAGCAAATGCTCAGGCCCACCAGAAAGATTGGGCATGTGAGACCCCCACAGGAATTACGGCCCTTGGAAAAGATGGGCTTACCATAAAGAAAACTACAAACTACACAGGAAAATGATGAACCAAAGAGGACAGTCAGCAAACAGAAGAAGTCAGGAAGATGTGTGTTCCAATACCATGGGGAGTAGGACAGTCAGAAAGAGACTGACATATACACTTTCTTTTACAAAGGGGATTGAAAAATGTAGCCTTAAACTATTTTATGTAATGGAATTAACAGCATGAAGATAAAGACATGGTGAACTCCTTTGATCAACTTTTAGCCTGAAAACATTAATTTACCTACCTTATGATTTATGTATTACCAGGAATCTATAACTCCTTGACATTTCTATTTAAGGCTTCAGATCTGTACTACTTGTAATATTCCTTTCATATCCATGCAAAAATCTCTCTTGATTGTGGGAACAAACCAAATACATATATCTGAGGGTTCATATGTGTTTGCAGCAAACATCTAGATATACGAACACATAACTATGTGTATGTATGTGGTTATATATGCAAATGTATGTGTGTATATAGACACTGGCAAATGATACTTGTCCCAATATTGTGACTTTTTTTTATTGTTACTTAATTTTTTTTCCAGTGTTCCAAGATTCATTCAATATTGTGACATTTTTAACAATCATTAAGTGTGTAGCTAATACACACTTTAAACATGATTTAAGATGGTGACCTTAAGAATAGAAGAGAAACCACGAGGGGAAAAAACCCCCAAGATACCTTGAAAGCACAGCCATCAGCATAGAAAAAAAGCTGGAAAGAAATATATTTTGATTCAAATATTATTTCTGGGTGATGGGAAAACAGGGGATTTTAATTCTTCTTTGATTTTCCTTTATTGCCCAAATTTTCTATTATGACTGAAATTAATTTTTTTTCTGGTTTGCATTAAAAACTAACTTTGTTTAGCCATGCAGGTAATAGATAGGTACAATTAAAATAAAATAATGCAATTAAAAAGAAGTTAAAGTAAAATACAGATAAAACTAAATTACTCCTGTACTTAGGACAGATAGCTTTTTTTTTAAAACATTTTTTTTAAGATTTTTTTTTTTAATTTATTTGACAGAGAGAAACATAGCCAGAGAGGAAACACAAGCAGGGGGAGTGAGAGAGAAGCAGGCTTCCCAACGAGCAGAGAGCCCGATGTGGGACTCGATCCCAGGTCTCCGGGATCATGACCTGAGCCGAAGGCAGTTGCTCAACCAACTGAGCCACCCAGGCGCCCCAGATAGCTTTTCAAAATGCAGGGGCATTACCTTTTTATTTTCCAATGTGTATATTATAATTTTTGGAAGGGGATTAAGGGAGATTCTCCCTGGCTTAAGCCAGGCTCTGGCTCCTCAACAGGGACCTCCATTTGTTTTGGGGGCTCTGGAGAGTGGGCAGTCAGGGACCCAAAGCGGGAGACTTGCCTGTGGAACCCCACACCTCCTGCATGTTCCAATAAGAATAGAGGATTTGGGAATCAACAGTCACTTCATATTTTTTGAGGCCTCCTTACGTTACTTATTCAGATAAAATCAAGCAATACCAGTTTATTGTAGAAAATGTGGAAATTGACAAAAACCGTAAGGACGACACCAGGAGTGGCGAAGGGCCACACCATCCTGGACTCCAGTGTTGCTCAGTTTCTCAAACCTGTACCCGGTGGCCCACTCTGTGCCAGGCCCAAGGGGAAAATACAGGGAGTGTGAGACCAAGTTCTAGCCTCGAGGATCTTATCACCAGCTTGGGAGAAGCAGACAGTCCTTCTGGTTGCAAGCAACAGAAGCAGACAGTGTGACTCAGCATGAAGAAATGTACTGGAAGAATATGGTGTGGTTTCCAGACTTTGCCAGAGGCTTCAGCATGGGCAGGGGCTCTGGGGAGCTGGGCAGTGGAAATCAAATGGGCACTTCTCCAGGAACGAGTCAGCAACATGGTCATTTGTACAGTGTCCCTCTGCTAGAGACTAGGGTGTGAGGGGTCTGGCTGGTCAGGGGAGGGTGAGATCCCCTGACCGACAGCCCCACTGGACTGGGTGTATGGGGGGGGCTACCCTCACAGGAAACCAGGTTGCTGGTTCCAGGAGGAGGGGAGTAGAGGTGGGACGATCACCCCACAGCTTCCCCCACCTGGCTCTGAATCCAGGCTGTGTCTCAGTAGCCACATGGTCCGGGCAGGTTGCTCCATCCCAGGGGCTCCTATCTTATCTCTTAAAATGGGTCTGATGACACAGGGGTTGCAATGAGGAGGGCACGAGGTACAGTCAGTCAGTCTGTGCCATGAGTTGAACTCAAGATAAATCCTAGAGTTGACTTGGAACCACGGTAGAGAAACCCTTAAACCTGGGCTCAATTTCAAATGAGAAGTCCGAAGACCACAGTTGCTTCAAGATCTAGCCATTTCTCAGCTGCAAGAGCTCAAAGGGGTCACATTCCCTCCTTGGGCCTGTTTCTGTATCTGAAATGTGGTGATAATCTGTGCTGCCTGCCTCACAAGGTGGTGTGAGGATCCAGAGAGAAGAATGGCCTTGTGAGTGGCGTCGGATGGGAGGTGAGTATCTCAGGGGAGAGGAAAGAGAAGGACCTGCCTTGTAGGGGAACCAGCAGAAGCAAGAGATGGAGGGGAGAATGCACCAGCTCCTCCCCCCAGGTTGATGCGTGCTAATATGCTAATAACACTATCCATTTCTTGAGCTCCTGCCTTGTGCCAGGTTCTGTATTAGGTGCTGGGGCCCCAGGGACAAAAGAAGAGACATAGCTCTGGGCCACATGAAACCTAGGGGTGGGACTGGAGCTCAAATAAAGAAAGAGGTGCTTGGAAGGGGACTTTGTTTCTGCCAGAGCAGTAATAGGGACTTGAGCTGGTATGGAGTCAGGGAAGGCTTCCTGGAGGAGGTGGCCCTGAACAGACAGCTGACCATAAAGGAGGTCACTGGGCCCGCAGGTAGAAGAAGAGCACTCTGAGCAGTGGGGACACCGTAGAAGCCCTTTGGCAGGAGGGAGGAAGGCATGCTGGGCAAACTAGTGCAGACTGAGAAAGTGCATGCTAAGGTTGCTGGAGGAGCTCAGTTGTTCTGAGGAACCCTTGGGAAGCAGGACGAGTGCTACCTGAGGACATTCTGTTGTTAGGGCGCAGAGACAAGGCAAGGAAGCGGAAGTTCTTGCTCTCCCTGGGTTCTGGCTCTCCAGATCTTTGAATACTTTGTCCAACAGCATTTAGCCTAACTAGAGTACCGCCAAAAGAGGACTCAGATTCTAGGGCATGTGGCAGAGAAAGCACCAGAGATGAAGAGGGTGCTGTTGGAAGGCTGAGGAAGGTGTATTATTTTGGGCAATAGGGAACCATGGAGGTCTCAGCACCGCAGGTTCTTGGTACTTTCGGCACCAGTTTAGCTGCTGTGTCGGAAGGCTGAACACAGTTGGTGGGAGCAGCGTGCTGGGCCTCCGTGCCAGATGCCATGTTTAGTCACCACCAGCAGCAGACCTCCGTGCTCTTCCAAGGCAGTAAGTGAGGGTGGTGAGGGACCAGGAGTTTAACTGGAGTTTGCACCGATGGTCTCTTTATTCTTTGGAGGATGATGGGCCAATTTCCTTCCTGTGAGGTGTCTGTTTCAGGGAGAGTGAGGACCGAGAGAGGAGCTCAGGTCCCTGAGCACCTGTGTGCTTGTGTGCTTGAAGGGAGGGGACAAGATGGAGTCCCCGACCTGGCCTTAGAGAACCCAGCCTAGCAAGTGGGAGGTGCGCCTAAGGCAGGCAGATCGGAGAAGTGTGTCTTTAACACGTGACACCTGTCTGCAGGTGCAGAGCCTTGCTTTGGCTTTGCTGTATAAATACCTTCTATTTACGGCAAATGTGCTCCTTTTCTTTTTAAGGTGGTGATAATAAATTAGCTTCAATAAATTTCCAATAAATATATTTGAATGATATATGACGATCCATTAAAAAAAACGATTAGTGACTAATACGGGGGGAATGCGGGTGTGCTACAACCTGGCTTGCATCGCAGGAATGGTGGAGATGGGGGCCATTCACCCCTGTGATCCTCATGACAGCTCCGCGGTGGGGCCTGCCATCCGCATTTACAGCTAGGAGTCCTGAGAAATTCATTTTCCCCTGCCCCTGCTGCTAGTGAGGGCCACACGGGTTCTGGAACCTGGGTGTCCCCTGACCTCGGTCCACCCAAGCCCCAGGTTCAGCATGACTAGTTCTGTGGACAACATCCCCACTACCCTGAGTTGCTCTTTGGCCATTCAGAGCTCCCCTGACTGCAGGGGTTCTTCCCCAGGCCTTGCCTGGCTCCACCACTTCCTCACCAGTGATTTTGAGCCCATGTCTGACTTCCCCTATGCCTGGTTACTCGTCCATAATATGGGGACCGGGCTTGTGCCTCCGAGGACTATTCAAGAGATTTAATGAGAAGATGTCTTTCATTATTCCCAGCTTTAAAATTGAGACAGTAGAATTCCAGAGCCAGGAAGCTGCTTGTCCAAGTTCACGCAGGTGGGAAGAGGAGGAATTAGACATAAATTAAAACCAAACTGTTGGTTTTAATGGCTGCAGGCGTTGTATGCCTTCTGTGGAAAGCCGCAGAAGAAGAAGCTGACAGGGTCTATGGGGGATAAAGGATACCTGAATGGCAGGGCCAGAGAGGGGCTCGGTTCTCCTCTGGCAGGAACTGGAGGACTCTGCCAAGATCCCCAGAAGCATGCAGGGTCAGGAGTGAGGGAGGCCACTTTCCTGTGGGAAAATGTAGGGCGTTTCCACTTATAGCCTGATAATTGGGCCCAGTGAGGTCCAGAGCACAGATGATGTCATTCATCCTCTGTGGCCTTTGGGACTGAGGAAGCCTCTAGGGAATGCGGGTGGGGGAGGAAGGGCTAGAGGGCAGAGAATCTGGAAAGAATGGCTGATAAAAACAGGAATCAGGGTTTTGGGTGCATGGATGATTGGAGCCAACGGAGCTTTAGAGCCACAGTGGCAGGAATGGGGGACACGCGGGGATCGGAAGCAGGTGCTGGGGGTGAAGGCATGAGTGAGAAGTGCCTGAGTGGATTTAAAGGGGCACTCCATGCAGAACGTATAGCCTGGCATGTAGCCCATGAACACTGGCCTGAAGGGTGGCTATAAGGGCCTGTCCTTGGCACTCACGCCCCTGACCTGCACTTGGCTGTCCCCATTGCCTCAGATGCAACAAGCCTGAACTGCCCCCACCCGCTAGCCATCCCCGCAGCCCCCCCTGGCCTCCCTGAGGCATGCCACTCCTCCTAGGCTCTGGAGTCAGCTGTTCGGACTTGCGCCTCAGCCTGCAGTTTCCGCTGTGTGATGATAATCACCTCTTCTGGTAAGAGCGCCTACCTCCACGTGAGGGTCCATGAGGGTCCACACCAGGGCCCCAGGCGCAGTGCCCAGCGCACAGCGAGTGCTCATCAAAGTCGTCCTGATCAGGGTGGGAAGGCCCATGATGCCCCTTGAGATGGGTCCACCTCCCTCTCTGGCCTCAGCACAGGGGGCCTGCTCCCCACACGCCTTCCTGCCTCTCTCCCACTTCTGTGCCTCTATGCTGGCTGCTCCTCTGTGGGAATGTTCTTTTGCCTTCTGCCTGCTCTTTTCTCCCTTGGCTAATTTTGCTTGCCCCCTTAAGACACATTACTTTGGTCACCTTCTCCAAGAAGCCTTCCCTTGCTCGCCCTTGGGCTCCCACAGCCTTCGGCATCCCAACTGGCGGAGGCATTTTTGCAGTCTTGTCATTGTCTGCATTTCTGTCTCCACAGTTGCTGGTCTGTGAGCTCCTCGAGAGCACACCGTGGCCTCATCATCTTTACGTCCCTCGGGCCGGTCTCAGGTGGCCCCCGTACCAATTGCTCTTGTGCTGCTTCTAACATGGACACACCTGCAGGGGCCCAGCTAACGATACTGGCAGCTGGCCCGTATTTGCAAGTTTTCTCATAGCTTTCCCTCATGTGGGCTCTGACCATTGGGACGATTACTTTCATGTGCCCACTTGGATGGGCTGCAGTGTCCAGTGGTTAGGCAAACATGAACTAGACAGTGCTGTGATGATATTTTGTAAATGTGGTTAGGACCTATAATCAGTTGACTTTAAGTAAAAGAGGTTACCCTCTCTAATGTGGGCGGGCCACATCCAATCAAATGAAGGCCTTAAGAGCAAAAACAGGTTTCCCAAAAAAGTAGGAATTTTGCCTTGACAGTCATATAGGAATCTGCTTGAGTTTCCAGCCCGTTATTGGCCTGCCTTATGGATTCTGGTATATATAGATCTCTCTCTCTCTCTCTCTCTCTCTCACACACACACACACACACACACACACACACACACACACACACATATGAGACAGATCTCTGTCTCCTATTGATTCTATTCTTCTGGAGAATCTTGACTAATACAACCATTATCCCCATTTTACAGATAAGGAAGCTGAGGCTCCGAGAGGTGAAATCCTATGGTCAAGGTCATAGAACTGCTCAATGACAGGGCCAGAACTGCGGTCCAGGCAGCCTCACCAGGACGAACATCCCTGACCACTGACGTGATGCTGGGATCCAGGCTCTCATCCTTCCTCAGACATTTCTGAGTGCCTGGAGCCACCTTCCTGGGCCAGGGGTATTGTCCAGTGAATGAGGCCCTTCCTGTAAAGCCAGGAGGGTTTACAACTTTTCTCTACTTTCTGTTTTCCAGGGAGTTGTAGCAAAGCTTTTCTAGGTAAGAGGGAAAAAAAGAGAAAGAGAGGACCTAGAACAAGCCCTTCTTTCTACTTCCTGGCTATGTGACCTTGGGTAAGTACATTCCCCACTCTGGGCTTCAGTTTCTGCAACCTAAAATTACCCTGACGAGGGACTGGCTAGATACATTATGATTGCCCTGTCCAATGGAACAAAGTCAGGAAATTCTCTGTGTATATTATATAGAAAAATCTTCGAGATAAACTATAGGGGGGAAAAAACTAAGGGTCGGACAGTAGGACATACATGTCTTTTGTATAAGAAAAAGGGGGCTTAAGAATATAATCTTATATTGCTATAAAAACTCTGGAGAGATACACCAGAAGCTATTAAAAAGGTTTCCTTGATTGAGTGGTGGATAGGGATAGAGATGGAATGAGATGTCTCATTTATTAAAAAAATAAATGATTTTAAAATAGTGTTAATGAGAGTATTTCCTTTAAAATGTTGTAGTTAGGATTAAATTAGAAAATATATGTAAAATGCAAAGCATACAGTAGGTGCTCAAAAGTGGCATCTTGTTGTCTTTTTACCATACATCTTCAGGGCATTCCTCAGGAAAGGGGGAGCTGATCACGATCATAGCTCCACTTTCCACCGGAGCTCCCCGTGTGCACTTCTTGCTGAATGGAGCGCTTTGGCTACAAAGGAAATATGCCCCCCAGGCTTTGCTTTCCAGGCTTTAGTCATCCATCCGAGGAACATGGGCTAACATCCTTGGACGATGTCGTGCTCGGCTTTCATTCACTAAAGCATCAAAGGGAAACCCTCATTCATGGAGGGTAGGAATTTGAAAACGGTACAGCCACTTTGGAAGACAATTTGGTGACTGTACTCTGACCCTACCATCCTGCAACTGTACTCCTTGGAATTGATCCGAAGAATTGAGAACTTCTGTCTCCACAGAAATCCCAACACGGATGCTTATAGTGGCTTGATTCATGATTGCCAAAATCTGGAAGCAATCAGGAAGTTCCTCATCAGTAGGTGAATGGATAACGAAACTGTGTGGCATCTGGACAATGAAATATTATCCGGCCCTAAAAATAAATGAGTTATAAAACCAGGAAAAGGCATAGAAGAAACTTACATACATATTACTAAGTGAAAGCAACCAGTCTGAGGAGCCTACCGCTGTAAGATTCTGACCCTGTGACATTCTAGAGAAGGTCGAATGACAGAGACAGTGAAGGGAGTAGGACAGGGTGGCCAGGGGGGAGGAGAGGAGAGGGGAGCAGGCATACATAGAGGCATTTTGAGAGCAGTGAAAACACTCTGTAACTCATGTTACAATGATGGATACGTGTCATTATATGTGTGTTCAAACCCACAGAATGTACATCACCAAGAAAGAACCCTGAGATAAACTGTGGACTTTGGATGATGACAGTGTGCCAACGTAGGCTCATTCTTGGTAAAAATACACCCTTTTGGTGGGCGATGTTAATAATGGGGGAGACTGTGCTTGTGTGGGAAATCTCTGTATTGCCCTCTCAATTTATTGTAAATCTAAAACCACTCTAAAAAAGTAAAGTCTTAAAAAAGATTCAAAGGAAAAGAAGGTTCACTGGTAGGCAAGAGGAGAGGGCTTTATGGGATAGGAATAGACATTCAGTGAGCCCTACCAGGCATTCTTATATACGTCTACCTTGTAATCCTATCAACCATGGGAGGAATGGTGATTTTACAGAAGAATCCAAGTCTCAGAGAGCTGAGTTCATCTGTCCAAGAACACACAGCTAGAAGTTGGCAGGCAAGCTCTAACCCCATGTCTCCCTGATTGCAATTATGCTTGCCTTCCCCTATACTATGATGCCTGGCCAGGGCCTAGAAGGTTCTGTTGGGTTGACTAAGTGAAACAGAGGGTAGGTAGTGGGATAGGGGTGGGCCAAGGACAGTAGTAGTAGTAGCATGAGAGTGACCTGTAGGCCCATTTTTACTTTAAACTTGACAACAATCCTAATAGATAGGCAGGGGTCATAGTGTTATCTTCCCCCTTTCCCTCTTCTATTCATTCACTTCTGCTTTTAGTCAACCATTAACATTTTAGTGAGAACTATTCCTTGCCAGGCCCTACATTGGGAACTAGGGACATCAAAATGAATGAGTCACAGTGTTGGCACCCAAGAGATTACAGTCCAGCAAGAGAGAAAGGCCACAAACTAATGTAAATAATTAAATGTTGAGTTTAGGATGAACATAAAGTACTTATGGGCAGAGCTCTTGAAAAATGTGTAGGAGTTTGCCATGTGTGAGGTGGGGCTCGAAGGGACAGCACATGGTAAGGACCAAGGGAGCAGAAAGCACAGTGAGTTTGGAGGACAACTAAGGGATCAGAGTGATTGAGGGGTGTGTGTGTGTGCACCCGTAGGGAGAGGAGAGGACAAGATGATAGAGAACCAGTTGGGAAGAGGTCAGACTCTCATATATTGTGACAGAAAACGGACTTCATCCTATAAATCACAGAAGGTAGGTAGGGCCGCAGCGGAGCCAAGTAGATTGGGACTTTGGAGCAACGACTTTGGGTCCTGAGAGAGGGACAGAGACTAGAGATAGGGCCCTGGGCCTATCCTGGGCCGCTTCCAGTGCCTTGGGTTCCTCTAGGGTCGCTTCTTTGCCACTGCCCCGTTTTATTGACATGTTTACTGAAATAATAATAGATTCATGGGTGCCTGGGTGGCTCAGTGGGTTAAAGCCTCTGCCTTCGGCTCAGGTCATGATCTCAGGGTCCTGGGATCGAGGCCCAAGTTGGGCTCTCTGCTCAGCAGGGAGCCTGCTTCCTCCTCTCTCTCTCTGCCTGCCTTTCTGCCTATTTGTGATCTTTCTCTCTCTCTCTGTCAAATAAATAAATAAAATAATTTTTAAAAAATAGTAGATTCACATGCAATTGCAGAAATAATTCAGAAATCCCTCGTAGATCTGCCCATTTTTCTTCCGATGGTAACATTTTGCAAAATGATTCCTTTGCCATGTTTGATATAAGAAGGTGGATATTAAGATGGACACATTAGTGTTGCATGACAGATGCCCAGAGAACTCTGCTGACTAGGGGTCTTCTTTCCCACCACCTTCCCTCCCTCCAGAGTCAAGACCATTTTATAGACTTGTCATAGGACAAGCTCCAGAAGCTTGGTGGCAAAACTCATCAGCTCATCCTTACAAGCCTCCTATAGATAGATCCTTTTTTATCCGCTCACAGACCAGGCCACCCCCTGTGGCAACATCCTTGACATGGCCACACCCAACACACAGTGGGTGGAGCTGAGATGATCAGCTCATCAACCACAGCTCAAGTTCCTACTACAGTGTGGTGCTGGGAAGTAGCTGCCAAGCCCGGAACTATATTTCCCAGCAACCCTTGCTGGTCATGTGACCAAGGCAATGCGCAGAGCAGAAGGGGTACAGCGATGCACCATGAAGCACTAAGTAGTGGGTCTGCCATCTTTTGTTTCTTCCCTCACTTTCCTGTTTGGATGAGTCCAGAATGATCTTGAGGCTGCAAGATGGCAGAGGAGCCACAAAATGGAACAGCCTGTGTCCTGAAGAGGCCATTTGAGGGACGAGGAGAGCCGGGAGCATGAACATTACACTTTGCAGGAGTGAGACATAAATATGCATTAAATGTTTCAAATACACAAAAGAAGTAGAGAGCATTGTATAATAACCCACTTTAGCCATCCATCATTCAGCTTCAAACATTTTCAACATTCTCTACTCTTCTTTCACTCACCTGCCCTGCTGTACTTTTTTAAAAAAAGACTTTTAAATTTATTTATTGATTTGGAAGAGCAAGCGAGAGATAGAGAGAGCATGAGCTCATGAGCAGCAGGGAGGAGCAGAGGGAGAGGGACAAGTAGGCCCTGCACAGAGCAGGGAGCGTCTCGCTGGGGTCAATCCCATGACTCTGGGATCATGACCTGAACCAAAATCCAGAGTCAGCCGCTCAACTGACTGAGCCACCCAGGTGCCCCTGCTCCACCTTACTTTTAGATTGTTTGCTGGGGTTCTCAAAAGTTATTCCTGGGAAAAATGCAGAAGGACAAAAACAAAAAAATCTAAACACACTTGATCGTGCTAAGCCACCAAGATGAGGGGCCATTTGTCACAGTAGTTAGCCAGCCTTGACTAATGCAGCGGACACTTGGTACCTAGCTGTTGAAATGAACAAAGTGACCTGTTTTCCTAGGCAGTGCAGCACAAGGAGGAATGTGCCTGGGCCTAAAGCAGCAAGAATGCTAAGCCTTCTAGCTCTCTGCGAAGTAGTTCTGTTCTTCTGGCCTGGCTGCACCCAGCCCCACCCACCCACCCACCTTACTGGCCGCTACCTCCTACTTCTTCCCTTCTCCAGGCCCTGCATGGCTGAGGGGAGGAGCAGACCTCAAGTGGGACCAGGAGTAGAGGGTTTGCAGGGCCTGTCTGGGCTTGGGCAGGGCTGGGTGTGGTGGGATGAGACTGGATCCCTGAGAGCAGGCACAAAGGATGGATGTGCAAAACCCACAGCCTAGCAGCAGGGCCTTGGCAACAGAGGAGCAAACCTTTCTGTGGTTTTCATTTTGGCCTGTGTTCGTGACCTGGAAGCATGGGGGCAGGGTGAAGCTTTGTGGTCAGACCCTCGGATGGGCTTGAGTCCATTCAAAAAGTCCTTGTTACTGAGTACAGGTTGGGCAGCCCTGTGCCTGGCACTGGGATGCATGGTGGACTGGATCCTGGCTTAGCTACTCCCCAGCTGTGTGATCTTAGGCAGGTTCCTTTACCCCTCTGAGCCTCAGACTCCCCATACTGAAAACGAGGGTGGGAATCCCAATCTTACCAAAGAAATTGACCATGATGTATGGAGAAAGCCTGGCACCAAGTAGGTTCTTGATGACTCTTAGAGATTGCTACTGATTTCTGTTAACAGCAGCTAGGAGTATGGCGAGGGCGCGCGGGCACCCATCCAGGGAGTGGATCAGGGCGGGAGGATGCTGAGCCCCACCCTGCTGGGAGCTGTTTTCAGAGAAGGAGAAATGGGAATGCAGGGAGCCAAAGAGCTTTCTCTGGGAGAGGCCAGGTCTAATTTTGCACGTCAGAGGAGGTGGGTGGGTGGGTGGGATCCTGCAATTCACAGGCTCTTTCCTGGAAGGGGCTGGATAGGCAACAGAATGCTTCCTCCCTCAGAGACAGCCTCACAGCTGTCAGGAAAAAACAGCTGCATGGCTTCCCTTCAAAGAGGTGAGACCTCAGTCTGTGGGAGAGCAGGGCAAGATGTGAGAGCAAACAGGAACTCCCAGGCAGATTTCCTTAGGGGGGATGGACCAGGTTCAAAAGCCAGTCTTGCTTCCTGGCTGTATGACCCTGGACAGGTCACTTCACCTCTCCAGAGCCTTAGTGGTGCCATGCTTTAAATAATGCTCACCTCACGAGGCTATTCTGCGAAGAAAAGATAATGCATCCAAAACGCCTTGGTGAGCTTGGTCCACCAGAAGCACTCAATAAAAGGTCATGGTAAATCCCTCACCCCTCGGGCTAAAATGAAACTCCTTTCCTTCTCCCCAGTGACGGGAGGCACCCGTCGCTTCTTGTCTTTCCCTACACTGACTCCCTGCATGGGCTTGTTCACATCGACAGCATTAAACCCCTTCGGCATGACATCAGCTCTGGAGATGGCGTTTGAGGCTATGGTGCCTTTGCTATAGTTGGTCACAGGTTCTAGATGTTGCCCCTAAGCTGCACCCCCACCCCCAGCCCTTCCCATCTATTCAGTGTACAGGTGTCTGTCTGTCTCTCTCTCTCTCTCTCTCTCTCTCTCTCTCTCTCTCTCTCTTTTCTTTAAGATTGTAATTATTTATTTGAGAGAGAGAACATGAGTGGGGGCAGAGGGAGAGAGAGGAGAGGGAGAAGCAGACTCCCTGCAGAGCAGGGAGCCCGATGGGGGACTCGATCCCAGGACCCCGGGATCATGACCTGAGCCGAAGGAAGACCCTTAGCCATCTGAGCCATCCAGGCGCCCCTGACAGGTCTTGATTATTTTCTCATCAGCAAGTCCTGATGACCCCACCTCTGGAATATGTTTGTAGCCCCGCCTCTTCCACTGTGACCACCAGTCCACACCACCATTGCGGCTCCTGCTCGGCCCACAGCCCCTCCTCACACTCCCAGCACCTACCTTGCCCTTCTCGCAGCCTGCTCCCTACGCCGCAGCCTCATGTTTTTCTTTAACTGTTTATTCCCACATAAACCCTAGACTTACAGAACAAGTGTAAGGACATTACAAAGACTTTCTGTACACTCTTCACTTGATTCCCTACAACAACTTCTCTCTCTCTCTCTCTCTCTCTCTCTCTCTCTCTCTCTCTCTCACACACACACACACACACACACACACACAATTTTTTATAAAATTTTTGAGAATAAGTTGCGGACACGATGCCCCCTCGCCCCTAAGTATTCCAGTGGGTACTTCCTATAAATGAGGGCACTCTCTTACATAGCCACAGTACGATGATTAAAAACACACTATTAGCTAATGTACAGCCTTTATTCACATTCTGCCCAATGGCCCTGAAGAAAAGTCTGGAGCATGCATCACACCCCACTGGGGCACCCCTTTAGTCTCTTTAAGTTAGAATAGTTCCTTGGTCTGCCTTCTCTCATGACAGTGGCACTCTGAGAAGTATAGCCCAGCTATTCGGTAGCATAGTCTTCAATTTGGGCTCGTCTGATATTTCCTCTCACAACAAGAGCTTTTAAGAAGTCAAGGCAATCTCTCTACAACTTGCACTCAACCCCGCGATGGCTGTCCATCCCTCACAGAGAGAACAAACCCTCTGGCGGCTCTTCCTCAGCCTGCTCTTCTCCAGCACTCTGACCTCTGTCCTCAGACACATCTCTGCTTCTAGCTACGCCCTCGCCCCATCCCCACTGCAGTGGTCTCTTCCCCTCATCATGCTAGAGTCTTCTTCATGAGGCCACCTGCCATGAGGTTAGACACTGAGGCTCCTGCCACTGAATGGAGGTCCTGGGAGGGCAGGACCTGCCCCAGTATACCCAACATCACAGTGGTGCTCTGGTCCTGGCCCTCCTCTCTGAGGGCTTTGGAAGGCTTAGAGGCCCCCTGTGTCCTTGCTTCTCGCCGACCCTTGGCCCATGTGAATGCCCCCTTGCTCTGATTAAACATCATCCTTAACCCGTTCCATGTGATGCTGTACAACTCATCCCAAGCCCTGCTGCATGACAGAGGGAGACCCAGGAGGGATCCCTTTGCACGACAGAGACAGACACGGGGTCCAATCTCCCTGTGCTACTTCCTAGCTGTGTGGCTTGGGCAAGTTGCTGAACATCTCTGAGTCTCTATTTTTTCATCTGGAAAGAAGAGTAAGAAGTGAGAATACTTGGCTGGTGAGAGGTTGGATGAAGAGTTGAGACATGAATGTAGAATGTACCAGGCACGTGTTCTCTCCTACCTCTCTCGGTGGTGAAGTAATAAGACCGGTTTATCTTCTGGAGAAATTGGGAGGGGACTGCATTGGGTTGAATGGTAACTTCCAAAAGACATGTCCATGTCCTATCCCCCAGAACTTGTGAATGTGATATTATTTGGGAAAAGCATCTTTGCCAACATAACTAAGTATTTTGAGAGGAAATCCTCCTGGATTACCTGGTGGGCCCTAAACCCAAAGTCAAGTGTCATATTTATAAGAGACACACAAAGGAAGAGACAGACACACAGAGAAGGTTCTGTGAAGATGAAGGCAGAGACAGGAGTGATGTGGCCACAAGCCGCAGAACGCTAAGGATTATTGGTAGCAGCGGAAGCTCGGAGAGAGGCAGGGGATGGACCATCCCCGGGGCTTCTGGAGGGAGCCCGGCCCCGCCAACCCTCAAGTTTAGATTGTGGCCTCCAGGAGTGTGAGATAATAAACCTCTGTTGTTTTAAGCCACCAAGTTTGCTGCACTTTGTTACAACATTTCCAGGAAACTAATACAGGAATGAACTTTGGCAAAACAACAGATGGAAGTTCCTGGCCCACTTGGAGTCCTTTCTGGATGGGACTTTCCACACCCAGGGGTTTATTCCCTTTTCACCTAAGGTAGGAAAAAAGAGAAGCAAGATTCTCCTGATAGGGCAGAAGCAGCCTGGAGGGCTTAGTGGAAAGGGGCCCTGCCTAAAAAGCTCTTGAGCCAGCTGTCTCCTCACGTCCCATGTCCTTGCCCTTAGTCGACTGGAGTGGCCTCCCTGGCTCTCCTCTTGGAAGGCAAGACAAAAGAGAGTGACCAAGTCAGTGCGGAATTGGACGCTACTTAGATTCAGGCAAGTGGAGTGGGGGTGCCGGCTGTTTACAGAGGTTGTCAGGGATGCTGACTGTCTTTGAGTCCTTTGGGGGCCAATAGGATATTATAGTTCCCCTTGGTGGTGGCGGGGAGGAGGAAGGAGCTGTTGGCCCATGGGAACAGGTTGTCCCCTGATAGCTCATTGCTTGCACAACACAAAACATTATTTCCGGGGCCCTTTTAGACAGCTCTGCCCACTGCACCACTCTGTCTCCAAATCCACACCATTTCTACTGTTTTATAAGGTTTCCTGGAGAACTTGGCACCCTTAGTGTCAGTCTAACATTTGGTGGTTCAGCTCCTCCCTTTGCCCAGTAATTTCCATGACAGCTCCAGGAAGCAGGTGCAGGCAACACAGGGCCCACGATCACGGGTCCCCAGTGTGGCTGGACACCAGGGGTAGGCTTATTCTCACCAGAGATATCCCCAGAGTCTCTGTAGCCGCCAAAGGAAGGCTAAAGCTCTGTGCGTGCAAGTAGATCCTAGCAAAGGTGGAACTTGTGCTAACACTTCCTTGCAAGGTTCCTGGCCCAAGCTTTCTTGTGGGAAAAGCTGCCTCCTGGTTGCTATGAGTCAGCTGGGCCAGAGGACAGGCTGAAGTGCTCACACAAGCTGTGGGCTCTCCTCACTGCACCCCCACCTCTGTTAGGGCCAACTCAAGGGCTGCTAATGAATTCTGTGTGGCTCCCACACCCAACAGGAAGAGAAAATCTGCTCTGGGAACAGCAGACCCCAGAGAGTGCAGACCCTGGAGAGGCACGTGGGGTAGGCAGCTGAGGGGGTGGTTTGCACCCTGTCACACGGAGGTAGCAGTTTCCTTTTTGGGGATGGAAATATGACCTACTTCTTGTAGCAAGACTGCTACTTCAGCACTTGGGTGGAAAGCACAGGTGAAGGTTACATGCCTCCCCAGACAGAGAAAGAGAGAGAGAGAGAGAGGTCTGTACCCTGAAGTTCTCCATACATTGTTCCCCCTGCCTTAAACACCCTCACTCAGCTTTTCCATCTGGAGAAGCCTTTGTAAGCCTGTGCTTTGTAAGTCAGAGGTGGGGCTCCCTCCAGGGCAGTCTTCCATCACCTCTTTTTTTTTTTTTTTAAAGATTTTATTTATTTATTTGACAGAGAGAAACACAGCCAGAGAGGGAACACAAGCAGGGGGAGTGAGAAAGGGAGAAGCAGGCTTCCCGCCGAGCAGGGAGCCCGATGTGGGGCTCGATCCCGGGTCTCCGGGATCATGACCCGAGCCGAAGGCAGTCGCTCAACCAACTGAGCCACCCAGGCGCCCCCCATCACCTCTTCAGAGTGAGCTGCCCTTGCTGGGGATAAGTCAGAGCCTTTGAGCTGGATCCTGGGCTTTTTAGGCTGTCTGAGAAAGGGAGTCACAACAGCTTTGTAGATGGGTGCCTTCCCAGCTTTTAGGACAGAGGCTGGCCCACTTTTGGAGGTGCTCTGCACTGTTTGCTTTTCATCTGTGGGATACCGACACATGGAATCAACTCTGAGTCTCGGGGTAATCACCTAACAACAAAGGTTGTGTACACCTGTCTTTGTTGAGTCCTTCATGTAAACAAACTCAGGAGGTGGGTGCTATTATTAACCTCATTGCACAAAGCTGTAGATTGAGTTGCCCAAGCTCTCACAACTGGCAAGTGGCCAGTTCATGATACATTCTAGACCTCTTCTGAGGACCAAATCGTGTATGTATAATGCAAATTTTCCTACATAACCAGTAAAACTGGTGTGAAGCTTGCATGAGGCATCATATAGGGAGTCAGTTAATTAGGATTAAAACTTCCACAGAGGACAACTGAAAAAGGTATATGCCATATAAAAATATCTTAAAAGCACCAAAGAGCAAATAAGAGAGTGAAGAATTAGTTGACCACCATATACTAAAAAATGAGAGCCCAGAGAAATAAGTCTAGTACTCAAGGCTTCTTTTGCCCTATGGCATTTAGTAATCCAGAAGAAACAGCTGTGGCTTCGTAGCCTTAGGATAAAGTTTAAGGCCAACAGGTTATCAAAAGGGGGACCTGGATAAATGCAGCTTCCTGGTCATTGTAAACTAGGATCCCAGATGGTTACATTGAAAGTTATGATGAATCACAATCAAACCAACTTTCTCATGGACTCTCCAGTTCCAGTCATCTTGGTGAGCCTGGTAACCTCAAGTCTTGAACTTGGATTAAGGTGGTTCCAAACTAGTAGAGTTTCTAGACTCCTGGCAGAAACAAACAAGTCCTCTCTGGGGAAAATGCCATCATCTTTGGTGACAAATCATTCTTACAAATAAGTTTTCAAATAAAATATCCAGGACATAATGAAAAAAAATCAGGGACTCAAGGAAATAATAAAATTGAATGAGAACTGACAGAACCTACAGACAATAGAAATATTCAGTTACAGAAATATTCAGTTACTAGATAAATATTCAGTTACAAACAGAAACTTCAGTTACTAGAATTATCAGGCATACAATATAAGATAACAATATAAGATTACTGTTTAAAAAAATACAAAGAGATGAAAAACTATAAAAAACCTTGCAGATTTTAAAAAGATCAAAATAAACTTTGAACACTGAAAAGAAATTAAGAAGAAACTATTTTACCAGACCCTAAATCTGCTGGGGTTTTATCCGAGCTTAAGAGTAAATACCCAACTCCAGCCAACCCTAGCCTTTCCACGTGGGGGGAAAGAAACACCCAGCTCTAGCCCCCTGTCTCCCAAGAAGACATAACAACACTTAATGTGTGTGGATCTAACAAGAGAAGGTCAAAGTACCTGAGGCAAAAACAGGTAGAATTTCAAGGAGAAATAGCTGACTCCACTACTACAGTTGGAGACTTTAACCTCCTTGTGTCAGAAATGAACAGATCTGGCAGACAGAAGTTCAGTAAGGATGTAGTTGAAGGCAACAACACAATCCATCAGCTGGATATAACTGACATCTACAGACTATTTCATCCAATAACTGCAGATCACACATTATCCTCTAGCTCACATTCACCAAGATGGAACATATTTTAGGCTATAAAACATACCATGCCACAATGGAATTAAACTAGAAATCAGTAACAGAAAGATATCTGGAAATTTCCCAAGTGCTTGGAGATTAAGCAGCACATTTATAAATAACAAATGAGTTTAAGAAGAAATCTCAAGAAAAATTAAAAAAAATTTTAAACTAAATGAAGATGAAAACACAACTTAAAATTTGTGGGATGCAGTTTAAAGCCATGCTTAGAGGAAAATTTATAGCATTGAATGCATATATTAGAAAAGAAGAAAGATATAAAATTAATAATTAAAGCTTCCACCTTAGGAAAATAGGGGGGAAATGCAAATTAAATTTGAAGAAGAAGAAAACAGATAATAAAAAGTAGAGCTGAAGTCAATGAAATTGAAAATAGGAAAGCAACGGAGATAATCAACCAATCTAAAAGCTGGGATTTTGAGGGGAAAAAAATCAATAAAAACAACAAGCCTTTAGTCAGATTAACTAAGAAAAAAGGGAGAAGACAAGATTATGGATATTAGAAATGAAAAAAAGGACAGCACTATATATTCCTGGGCATTAAAAGCATAATAAAGGAATATTATGAACAACTCCATGCCCACAAATGTGATAGTTAGATGAAGTGGATCAATTCCTTTAAAGACACATTCTGCTAAAACTCACACAAGAAAAAAACAGATGCCAGAATAGACCTATATCTATTAAAGAAGTCAAATCAGTAACAAATTGCAAAATAAGAAAGCATCAGGCTCAGATGGGCTCGCTGGTGAATTCTACTAAACATTTAGGGAAGAAATTATACCAATTCTCTACAGTCTTTTCCAGAAGATAGAAGCAGAGAAAATACTTCTTAGTTCATTTTTATGATGCCAGTATTGCCCTAGTACCAAAACCAGACACAGGCATTGAAAGAAAAGAAAACTACAGACCAATATCTCTCATGAACATAGATAATAAAATCCTCAACAAAATATTAGCAAATCAAATTCAATGATGAATAAAAAGAATTATACACTATGACCAAGTGGGGTTTATCCCAAGTATGAAAGGCTGATTCAACACTTAAAAATCAATTAATATAATCCCTCAACTCAGCATGGTGAAAAAGAAAAATCACATGATCATATTAATAGGTGCAGAAAAAGTATTTGACAAAATCTAGCACCTATGCATGATATAAACTATCAGTAAATTAGAAATAGAAGTGAACTTCCTTAACTTGATAAAGAACATCCACAAAAACTATATAGCTAATATCATACTTAATGGTGAGAAACTAGAGGCTTCCCTAAGATAAAAAAAAAGGTAAGGATGTTTGTCTCACCACTCACTACTCCTTTTCAACATTGTGTTGGATGTCCTAGTTAATGCATAAGATAAGAAAAGACAATAAAAAGTATCCAGATTGGGAGAGGGGGAAAAAAAAACCCTCTCTCTTTCAACAGATGATATGATTGTGTAACAAATCTGAAAGAATCAACAAAAAACTGGAACTAATATGCAATTATAGGAAGATTGCAGGACACAAGATTAATATATAAAAATATTGTTTTTCTTTTCTTTTTAAGATTATTTATTTATTTATTTGACAGAGAGAGAGAGAGAGATCACAAGTAGGCAGAGAGGCAGGCAGAGAGAGAGGAGGAAGCAGGCTCCCTGCCGAGCAGAGAGCCTGATGCGGGCCACGAGCCCAGGACCCTGAGATCACGACCTGAGCTGAAGGCAGAGGCCTTAACCCACTGAGCCACCCAGGTGCCCAAAAGTATTATTTTTCTACATGTCAGAAATGAACAAGTGGAATTTGAAATTAAAAACTAATATTATTTACATCACTATTTAAAATATGAGCTGTAAATCTTACAAAATGTAAGATCTATATGAGAAAATCGACATAACTCTGATGAAAGATATCAAATAAGAACTGAATAAAAGGAGAAATATTCCATGTTTATGGGTAGGAAGACTCAGTATTGTAATAGCACTCCAGCCAGTCTCAAGGATTAACGTACTTCGAGCTTATGCACTCCTTGCTTGCTGACCAGAACCCCCTAGTTTGGAGCAGAACTAAGCTGCTTCCCTCAGATCCTGCAGACCACTGGCCTTGAGGAACAAAAGACCAGACTTTCTGGCAGATAAGGCCTACCACACTTGAAAACAGCCCCAGTGACCATGGTATCCTCAATAAGAGACACCTGAGAGTCTTGGTTCCTGTTACATGGAGAAGAGTCTGGACTGCTTTGCTGGGCCGTGACTTGTTGGGTCACCGCAGTACCATTTACTGACAGATTACTGACAGAGTGGAGGAATCTGGAATGCTTGCAAGGACAAATGATTAATTGCTGAGCACCAGCTTCTCCTGTGTGTAGTGCCCTCACCATTTCCAATGTCTTCCCTTTAAAAAAAAGAAAAAAGAAGCACTTCAGCTTCTTGGGGCAACTGGGTCGTTCAGTGCGGTGAGCATCTGACTCTTGATTTCAACTCAGGTCATGATCTCAGGGTCCTAAAATGGAACCCTGCATGGGGCTCCATGCTCAGCAGGGAGTCTGCTTGAGAGTCTCTCTCTCCCTCTAGCCTTCCCCCTACTCACACACACACACACACACACACACACACTCTCTCTCTCTCTCTCTCTCTAAAATAAATAAATTTTTAAAAACAAACAACAAGAACAACAAATTTCCTGCTTTGCCTGGACTGGGAAGATGGTATTTGGGACATCCATCATCCCAGGTTGAGGGCTTCCTGGGCAATCCCAATCAATCCCACCAAACTGTTTTTTTTTTTTTTTTTTACAAATTGATTCTAAAGATTTTTTTTTTTAAGATTTATTTATTTGACACAGAGAGAGAAGCACAAGCAGAGGGAATGGCAGGCAGAGGGAGAAGGAGAAACAGGCTCCTCACTGAGCAGAAAGCCCAATGTGGGGCTTGATCCCAGGACTCTGGGATCATGACCTGGGCTGAAGGCAGAAGCTTCACTGACTGAGCTATCCAGGTGCCCTGATCTAAAGTTTTTTATGGAGGGGCAAAAGACCCAAAATGGCCAACTCCATATTGAAAGTAAAAGAGCAAATTTGGAGGACTGGCACAACCGGACTTCAAGATTTACTGAAAAGCTACAGTATTCCGGACACTGTGGAATTAGCAGAAGAATAGACAAAAGATCAATGGAATGAAGGAGACAGCCCAGAAATAGACTCTCATAAATATAGTCAACTGAACTTTGACAAAGAAGCAAAGGCAATACAATAGAGGAAAGACAGTCTTTTCAACAAACAGTAATAGAACACCTGGACGTCCACATGCAAAGCAATGAATCTAGATACACAGTCCTTACACCCCCCACAAAAATTAACTCAAAATGGATCGGAGACCTAAATGCAATACACAAAAATATAAAACTCCTAGAAGAGAATAGGAGAAAATCTAGGTGACCTTGGATGTGGTGATGACTTTTCAGACACAACACTAAAGTCATCATCCATAAAAGAAGTCAATGATAAGCTGTATTTCACCAAAATTAAAAACTTCTGCTCTATGGAGGACAATGTCAAGAGAATGAGAAGATAAGCTCCCAGAGACTGGGAGACAGTATTTGTAAAAGGTACATCTGATAAAGGACAGTTATCTGATATACAAAGAACTCTGAATTCTCAACAATAAGAGAACAACCAACCACATTAAAAATGGTCCAAAGACCTTGAAAGACAGCTCACTAAAGATCTACAGATGTTAGGTAAGCATATGAAAAGAGGTCCCATATTATGTGTCATTAGAGATTGGCAAATTAAAACAACAGTGAGATATCACTACTCATCTATTAAAATAGCCAAAACCCAATACACTGACCACATCAAATGCCAAGAACATGGAACAACAGAAACTCTCATTCATGGCTGGTGAGAGGGCAAAATGGTACAGCCACTTTGGAAGCCATGTTAACAGTTTCTTACAAAACTAAATAAATGTACTCTTGCTGTATGATCCAGCAATCTTATTCCTTGATATTTACCCAAATGAGCTGAAAACTTATGTTCACACAAAAACCTGCACACATATATTTATAATAACTTTATTCATAATTGCTAAGATTTGGAAGCCAAACAAGATGTCATTCAGTAGGTAAATGAATAAGTTGTGCATCTAGATAATGGAATATTATTTACCACTTAAAAATGAGGCTATCAAACCATAAAAAGACATGGAGGAAGCTTAAATGCATATTATTTTTTAAAAGATTTTATTTATTTATTTGGCAGAGAGAAATCACAAGTAGGCAGAGAGGCAGGCAGAGAAAGAGGAGGAAGCAGGCTCCCCACTGAGCAGAGAACCCGATGTGGGTCTTGATCCCAGGACCTGAGCCGAAGGCAGAGGCTTAACCCTCTGAGTCACTCAGGCACCCTTAAATGCATATTATTAAGTGAAAGAATCCAATCTGAAGAAGCTACATACCATAAGATTCCAACATTATGACATTCTGGAAAAGGTAAGGCTATAAAAGATTAGTGGTTGCCAGGGCTTCGTGAAGACAGAGGGATGAATATGCAAAGCTCAGAGGATTTTTAGGGCAGTGAATCCTAATGTGGACTTTGGGTGATAATGATATGTCAATGTTCTTTCTTTCTTTTTTTTCTGTTATTGATTATTCTTTATCAGAATTTTAAAAGCTATTTTAGCATCCATTTCTCTTTTTTAAATTTAAATTTTAGGTAATTAACACACAATGGAATATTCGTTTCTGGAGTAGAATTACGCAACTCATCACTTGCATACAACACCCAGTGCTCATTGTAACAAGTGCTCTTCTTTCTTTTTTTGTTTAAAATTTTATTTATTTATTAGAGAGAGAGAAAGAGAGGACACAAGCAGGGGGAGGGAGAGGGAGGAGCAGACTCCCTGCTGAGCAGAGAGCCCGATGTGGGGCTCGATCCTGGGACCCTGAGATCATGACCTGAGCTAAAGGCAGATGCCTAATGACTGAGCCACCCAAGCACCCCAACAAGTGCCCTTCTTAATACCCATCACCCTTCAAACCCACCCCCATCCCCCATCCCCCTCAGTTTGCTATTGTTAAGATCTGTTTCCCTCTCTTTTTTTACTTTACCCCCTTTCCATATGTTCATCTCTTTTCTTTCTTAAATTCCACATATGAATGAGATCATATGGTATTTGTCTTTCCCTGACTGACTTATCTCACCTAGCATAACATGCTCTAGTTCCATCCATGTCATTGCAAGTGGCAAGATTTCATTTTTTTGTTGGATGAGTAATATTCCATTGTATATGTATATACCACATCTTTAACCATTCATCAGTTGATGGACATTTGGTTATTGTTGGTAATGCTGCTATAAACATCAGGGTGCATGTATCCCTTTAAATCTGTATCTTTGTATCTTTCGGGTGAACACCTAGCAGTGGAAAATAGGATCATATGGTAGTTCCATTTTTAAATTTTTGAGGAAACTCCATGCTGTTCTCTCGAGTGGCTGTACCAGTTTGCATTCCCACCAACTGGGAAAGGTTTGCATGTTATGAACCAGTGCAAGAGGGTTCCTCTTTCTCTGCATCCTTGCCAACACCTGTTGTTTCTTGTGTTGCTCATTTCAGCTGTTCCGACAGGTGTGAAGTGGTATCTCACCATGTGTTTGATTTGTATTTCCCTGATGATGAGTGATGTTGAGTATCTTTTCACGGGTCTGTTAACCATCTGGATGTCTTCTTTGGAAAAGTGTCTATTCATGTTTTCTGCCCATTTCTTAACAGGGTTACATGTTTTTTGGGTGTTGAGTTTGTTAAGTTCTTTGTAGATTTTGGATACTAACCCTTTATCGATGTGTCATTTGTAAATAACTTTTCCCATTCTGTAGGTTGTCTTTTAGTTTTGTTGTTTCCTTCACTGTGCAGAAGACTTTTATCTTGATGAAGTCCCAATAGTTCATTTTTGCTTTTGTTTTCCTCACCTGTGGTGATGTGTCTAGTAAGAAGTTGCTATGGCCGAGGTCAGAGATTTCTACTTATGCTCTCCTCTAGATTTTGATGGTTTCCTGTCTTACACTTAAGTCTTTTATCCATTCTGAATTTGTTTTTATGTATGGTGTAAGAAAGTGATCCACTTTCATTTTTCTTCATCTTGCTATCCAGTTTTCCCAACACCATTTGTTGAAGAGAATATTTTTCCCCCTTTGGATATTATTTCCTGCTTTGTCAAAGTCAAACTTTCACTATTTGCAGATGAGATGATACTCTATGTATAAAACCCAAAAGATTCCACCAAAAAAATTTCTAGGACTCATATGAATTCGGCAAAATTGAAGGATATAAAATGAATGTGCAGAAATCTATTGCATTTCTATAAACCAATAACAAAGCAGCAGAAAAAGAAATCAAGAAATTGACCCCATTTGCAATTACAACAACATAGTAAAATACATAGGAATAAATATAACTAAAGGAGTGAAAGATATGTACTTTGAAAACTATAGAACACTTATGAAAGAATTGAAGAAGACACAAAAACATGGAAAAGCATTGCATACTCATGAATTGGAAGAATAAGCACTGTTAAAAAGTCTAAACTACTCAAAAACAACCTACACATTTGATGAAATCCCTATCAAAATATCACCAGAATTTTTCACTGAGCTAGAACAAACAATCCCAAGATTTGTATGGAACTACAGACGACCCTGAATAGGCAACTCGGTTCTGAAAAAGAAAAACTGGAGGCACCACGATTCTGGATTTCAAGCTATTATTACAAAGCTGTAATCATAAAGACAGTATGGTACCGGCACTAAAACAAACACATAGATCAATGGAACGAAATGGAGAACCCAGAAACGGACCCACAACTATATGGTCAACTCATTTTTGTCATTGCCACTTCATTGACAGTAACAAATGCTCCATTCCCGTACAGGATGTCAATAGTGAGAGAGACCATGTATGTGTGGGGACAAGATGCATATGTGAATTCTGAGTTATAAATTGTTTAGTTTTGCTGCAAACCTAAACTGCTCTAAAAAAGAACATATATTAATAACAACAGAAAGGAATGAAGTACTGAGACAAGTTGCAGTGTTGAAATCGTTATCCCAAGTGAAAGAAGCTAGTCACAAAAGTCCAGATATTGTGCGATTCCATCAATATGACAATCCAAAGTAGGAGAATCCATAGAGACAGTGTCTTAGTGGTTGCTTAGGGCTGAGGACAGGGAGATGATGGGGGTTGGGGTAATAGGCTAAAGTGTTTGCTATTTCCTTTTGAGGTAATGACAGTGTTGTAAAGTTAGTTGTGATGATGGTTGCACACTAAGATCCATAGAACTGTACCTTTAAAGTGGGTGGATATGTACAATTGTGTAAATTGCAACTAAAGCTGTTTAGTTCGATTATACCTCAGCACTGACAAAATAGAAAAGAAATGAAAGAAGGAAAGCACAGGGAAGAAAGCAGTAAATAGGTGTATGAATCTAAATGAACACTGGCAGTATAAAACAATGTTAATAACATCTCATGGAACCTTAAACATAGACATGGAATTAACATACACAGAAATTATGACATAAAATCCAGGAGGAGCATTAATGGAGTTAAAGTGTGCTCTGAAGTCATCTCTTTGCAAGGAAAATAAAGGTACTAATCAATTATACTTTGATAAATCAAGGATACATATTAAGCACTAAAAATTATATGACTTCCAAGTCAGAAGAGCTGAGAGAGAGAGAGAGAGAGAGAGAGAGAAAGAACCCAAAGAAGTCAGGAAAACAGCACAGCCGGTTAAAAAAAATGATCAGTAATTATGCTAAATGCAAATGGACTAGATAACTGTCTTCAAAGATTAAAACTGTCTGGAGGGAAAATACAAAATCTTTCTGCTATTTATAAGGGTCACACCTTAAACATGAGAATACAGAATGAGAGAAGAGAAAAATACGGAAAAAGCGAAGTACTGGCCAGGAGAAGTGATGGGGCTCTATTAAATGTCTATCACATAGACTTTGAGGATGCACACACATAGAGAGGATCACCCTTTGTACCACTCCAATCTGAAACCACCCACATATCCACTGAGAGCAGAATGGGTAAATTGTGGTATATTCATGCAATGCAAGCGAACAAACTATAAATACCACAACCATTTGGATGGCACTTAAAAACACAATACTGAGCAAAGGGAGTAAGACAGGAATGAATACATGCAGTATGATTCCATTTATAAAAAAATTCAGAAATAGGAGAGATTGTAACAATCTTATGTAGGGAGGTATACCTGGGTGTCTATACTCAAAAATAAAACAGGGTGTGACTGTCCTTCCCCAGGGAGGCCCTAGTCAGCCTGTCCACGTTGAGGGAGTTGTCCCCCCAGAAATACAAGGAGGCTTTTGGCAGATTCTCTATCTAGATGAGTCAAGGCTCTGCCCATGATAGTGAACAACCAGGGCAAGAAGAGAAACTTCTGAGCAACCACCTAATGCTTCCTTGACCCCTCCTTGCCAAGGGCAGGCAAGGTTCCCAGGGATGGGGTGGATGGGGGGAACAAGGGAGGAGAGAAGGGGGCCCTCCGTACCTTCCTGGCCTGTACTGTCTGGCCCCAGTGTGCCAGTGTTGTGGACCTTCTCGGGCTATCCTTAGGGCTGGGGCGGCCATATTCAGGAACACATGACCCTTACTCCCAGCTGACGCACCAAGAGCTTGGGGCCATGGATTCCGCAAGCCATGGAAATGGAGGTGTTCAGGACAGTTTCTTCTCAAATACATCTTACCTGAGTTGCAGGAGCCATTAGGATGGAGCGATCTTGGGCTTCTCTGGAATTAGGTCGACTTAGAGCAGGGATTTGGTAGGAACTGGATTTTGCTACTGGCTTCAGCTCAGGTCCCTCTAGATGGCCTTATCCATCCCTCTCCTGCAGCGCTTTGGCTGTATCTGCAGCCGGTCAGGGAATTTGTGCTGGTGAGTGCTTCCACTCAGACCATCTGCGGGCCGCTTCCTGATGCCTCAAGTGGTGAGAGTGGACTGGGGACACTTTATTTGACTTAGTGGTTTCTGCTGGGAGACAGTGATGCACCACTTCCCTCCCTGCCCCTTTATTTTGTCTACACTTGCTCCATACTAGAATTCTTAGCTGCAATGGTGAGATATTAATCTTGGCTGACTTAATCAGAGAAAGGGTTTCCTGCAAGGGTGCTGGGTAGACAGCTAGCAGACTGGGTCGAAGGGGAGGCTGATGGTCTGAGAGCACGGAAAGGTCATCCCAAGGGCGTGGGCTGATCGCAATGAGGCTGCCGCCAGGGCTGCCTCTGCACTCTCCACTCTGGGTCACTGTCACCCAGCACTCGAGTCCCCAGGGGCCACTGCTGTGTGGTCCCATGAAGTCTCAGGGACTTTAGCTTCTCTCTGTGCCCCACCCAGACTTGTGTCCCAGATGGAGGTCATCTGACAGGCTAGTAGAACCACAGAGATTGGGAAAACCCATGTCTGGGTGTTTGGGCTTCTGCAGAGAGAGGCGGGGCTCCACAAGACTCACACAGGAGCCATTTCCCCAAACCCAGGAAGGGGACTCAGGTGCCGGGAGGCCAAAAACTTGGTGAGCTCATGTAGCACTGTCACCCACCCAGTGCTGGACACCGAGGTGAGAGGAGGGCGGGCCTGGCTCTGCTGTCAGGTGGCACAACGGAAGCACTAGAAACACCACCCAGGGACCAAAGGGCCACAGCTTTAGCAAAAAGGAGGGGAGATTGAATCAGGCCTCAGTTTTCCCATCTGTAAAATGAGAGTAATACTCACAATGCTTGTCTCACATGGTTGGTGGAGAAATAAAAAGTGTGGAAAGCTCCCTCTATCGTATTTGCACGTGTAGGGCCTTGGCCTAGTGGCAGGTGTCCTCATGAAAGAGGCAGTTCGGTGGAATGGTCAAGAATGCTGTCACTCTGGCTGTGGGCTTCCAGTGGCCCCACGCACACCCCTTTGGAGGCAGAGGAGTGTGTGTGTGGGGATCAAGCCCACAGGCCCTGGAGCCAGACTTGACAACTTGCAATCCAGTTCTTGAGTGATACACTTGATGGCTCGATGCCTCAGTTTCCCACTCTGTAACATGGGAATGGTCACAACTTCACAGGGTTGCTGTGAGGATGAAGTATTACACATAAAGCGCCCCGAACAGTGCCTGGCACATCGTTACAATCTCAGTAAGTGTTAGTAATGTTTATTAGTCTATCGTGGGCCCTAATTCCTGACAGACTGCAGCCCTGTTTCAGATGGGTACTCCACTCACACACGACAGCTAAGGAACTGTGCGGCACGATGTCGTTAAGGGCCCAGGGAGCCATTCAGACTATGTCAGGAGCCCTGCTACTTCGTGGGCCTGGAAGCTCATGTGCACAGCCGGTGGGAACAGAGAGCCTTGTCAGCTGTGGTTACTGGTCCCCAAGGCCCTCTTCCTGCCCTCAGCCTGCCATGCTGGTTTCGCCCATCAGTCGATCACAACTTCCCACAGTGCCTCCAATCTCACTCAGGATTTTGAACTGAGAAGTAGGTTCGAGGGATGATGGACTACAGCTGTGTCTGGCCCTCTGCCATCTTGTTCAGGCCCCTTCCTGGAAATCCCTGAACTCTCTCCTCACTGCCTGCCTAGCAGTGTCTCTTGATTTCCCATTCTGAGTCTTCTCTCGGGCATAGGTCTGCCATCTAGCCTGCCCTCCCCTGCCTCTAGGACAGTGGTTCTCAGCCAGGGATGAGCCTGACCCTACAGGACACTTGGCAATGGCTGGAAACTTTTCAGTTGTCACAACACGGGGGATGGACGTGTCCTACTGGCATCTAGTGGGTCGAGGTTAGGGATGTCTGCTAACATTTTATGAAGCACAAGACAATCATACACAGCAAAGAACTGCCAGCCAATAAGGAATTTTCCAGTTGCTGAAGTTGAGAATTCCTATTCTAAGAATAGGAATTCCTATTCTAAGAATTCTGAATAAATTGGTGTATATCTTGTACAAAAGTATAGAGAAGAAAGCAAAAATCCCCCCAAATCTTAGTATCCAGATAGAACCACTGTCTGCATTTTGACAATCTTCCCTCCAAGTTTCTCTCTCTGCATGCTTACATGTAGACTTATAGATGTGTATAATTTGACAGAAATATGCTCGTGCTATATGTGCTCTTCTGCAACTCATTTTTTTCCACTCAACACATACCATAGGCATCTTTCCACTGTCAACAAATGGAGATTTGCAACATCCTTTTTAGAAGTCTCCATGACATTCCATAGTAGGGATGTAACACTTTATTTAAACAATCCCTTATTGATGGATATTTAGATCATGTCCAGTATTTTGCTGTTATAAACACTACTGTGATGAATATCATTGTATATACATCTTAGTGCACTTGTCTGAGTAAATCCCTAAGATAAATTCTAGGAGTGGAATTGCTGGCTAAAGAATAACATGCCCTTTTAGGACATTTGATACTCAATGTTGAATTACCACTTGAAAAGTTACATTAATTTACACAACTTCAAACAAGGCATAGGAGTGCCCATCTCTCTGCCCCTTCATCACACTGGGTAGTATCAATTTTTTAAAAGTATGTTTAAAAGCACTCACAGAGAATAGCCAGGAATGCTGAAAGCTAAGTATGTAAGTTTCTCTGTGGCAGCTGAATTCGGGGATTTGATGTAACCCGTTCAGAGTCTGATTTTCTGTCTCCTCTCCCTCATTCTCCCTCTCCTGGTGGTCAAGCCCTTAGCCAGGCCAGAGTCAGGGAGAGGAACTTGGTGAGCAGACTGGGGCTCCCATTTGGGGGTATTGCCCCCCTACCTGTGATTCTGTTGGGCTGGGAATGCCTCTCTGTCTTCCCGTCTCTATGGTTATTTTTCCGCTTGAGTTTTGAGGACTTAGGAGGGTGTTTCCATCAGAGCAGTTTCTGTCTATGACCTTGACCTGAAGACCCTTGCTCTTTATGTTCTAACTGGGGCCCTTCTCAACTCCTAGTGAGGACTAACACAATAATGGCTCACATGGACAGAGTGTTTTTGAGTTGAGTGTGTGGGTGATCTTTTGTTTGGGGTTTACAATTCCTCCAAACAAGCCCATGAAGGAGTTGCTATTATTCTCGCCCCAGTTTTTCTCAGTGCAGCAACTGAGGCTCAGAGAGAGGGATGATCATTCCAGGCCCACTGCGGGTGAGCAGCAAAACAGGGATCTGAACCCAAACCTTCTGTTTGAAAATGTACCGATAGTTTGTTTTAATCAGGTTGGGTAAGACACATGAACATGGAAATGATGGTCACGAAGGGAAAAGTTTTTATATTCACAGATCCCTAGAAACAGAAGGCCTGCTTACCATGCAGGGATAACACCAGGGATGGTCAGGAGGCAGAAGGAGCGAAGGAAAGCATGGGCTAAGGCCTTTATTGCCAGAGATGCCTCACCAGCAAATTCCTAGAGTGAAAGGCTTTGGTGGGTATATATTGTATTTAGAATGGTGTGGGACTTCATGTTTCTGAAATCAGGCTACATCTTACAATCGAAGTACATATTTCACATGTTACCAGGCAGTGGAGTGTATTATTTAAAAGAGAGATCTGTCATTGGAAGACTTTAGTTCAATTCGTGGTTCTATATGATCAAATTACTTCACCTTGCTGAACCTCCATTTCCTTTGTGGAAAATGGATTCGATCTCTATCCTTTGCAGTTAAGGGATATAGGCAGTGCGTGGGAAATCTTCAAGAATATCTTCCTGACTGCTCCAACAGCTGATATGCAAGTGAGGTGAATGCTGCATTGGGATTGGCCAAGTTCCCCAAGGTTTTTAGAGAAGGCATATATATGAGTGTTTCCTATGAACTACATGGGGCCACCTGGCTGAGAGGGCTGATGAGAAAGCATCATTCTAGGTCTGTCTGAAAGGACCACCTGGGAGGGGTAGACTCTCAACAGCTAGAAGCAACTCCAAAAGGCTAGATGGAAGCAATGAACCCCAAGATAGGATGTCCCCACATTGAGGAACTAGTGTTGGGAGGTCTCTGAAGGACTCACAAAAGCACCTCACAAGAGTCATCTTTTGACGACTAGAGGGCAGCTTAAGGCAGAACAATCAAGTGAGCCCTTCTCTCTCTATTCACCTTTCCTCTCTTCTCCTGCCATGCCCACCCAACCGCAGAAGGGTCAGTAACAGCAGCTGGCAAGTGAGGAGGGAGTGAGTGGGAATGACAATGAACGATCTACCTTGTCCTTTTTGCAGAAGGCAGGCAGCTTTCCTGCGGCAAGCATTGGCTCTTATCCAAGTATCCGATAAACATTTGCAAGGCACTGATCTGAAACCAGGCTCTGGTTAGGTGTTGTGGGTAGGGTCAGGGGTGAAAGTGAAACAAAGGTGAACCAAGTACAGCCTTTGCCATCTATAAGTTCACTTTCTGCTGCAAGAGGCTGGCATATGAAAAGTAATTAGGAAATTCTGGAATGCCTATCATAATAAAAATGAATCTTCATTGAGCACCTAGATGCTGGGGGCTTTGCCTGACTGATCTCACTCAATTCTTGTAGAGGCCTGTGAGATTGCCATTGTTATGCCCATTTTACAAATGAAGAAATTGGAATGGTCCTTTCTGACTCCAAGCCCACGTTCTTAACCGCTCTGTTACTTAATGTGCACAGAGGAGGCAAACAGTGGGGGTGAGTGTGGAAAATGGGGTTTAGGAGGATGTGCTCATAAGAAAGAGAAGTATATTCCAGAAAAATGAACCAGCGTTTTCAAAGCCTATTTGTGTGGGTGCAAGGCATTGTTTGCATAGCTGCTAATGAGAATTTATTGAGCACTTACCACATTCCAGGCAATTTACACGGATTTAAATCCTCATAGCTTGCTATACATTCTTAGCTGCCTTGTTATAAAAGAAGGGCCTAAGGCGCAAGGAGGGGTAGCCCGGAGACCCACAGACTGTAAGAAAGAGAAGCCAGAACCAGAACCTCACTTTGTCTTCATCCACAAGCGATGTTCTTTCCTCCACACCAGCGTCACAGCGGGAGAGTAACAGCAAAGGGCCCCGCCCCCTGCTCCCGACCAGCCCTTCGGCATACTGGCCGACTGACTCTCCCTGGCTATAGGATTGGCTCAGAGGTGGGCACGTGACCCAAACTAGTCCAATCAGAGTGAGTTCTGAGCCTTGAGGCCTTGCTCCTGGAAGAAGCTTTATTCCTGCCTGACTTGAGCACGTTGGGTCGCTGGGGCTGATGCTTCAGTTGTGGAGGAGACGGGGATGGGGCTGTGGCAGTGGTCCGGAGCTGCAGGGGCTGGGGCTGCAGATGTAAGGGGTGGGAGAAACATTGTGCCCGACTGATGGGAGGAATTGGGATAAATGAAGCAGGAGAGGCAGGCACTACTTGTACGTTCAATAATAGCCGCCCCCGAGGCTCGCAGACACAGTGTGTTCCAGGTGGGTCATCAGGCAGCAGCATTTCATGTCACAGTAATACACAGGAGACTGAGATTACCATAGAAAACCAGTTTGGACTTCTCCTTGGGATGGCGCCGTGCCTATCTGAATAATGATGCGTTCTTTCAGTACCTCCCGCATGCCAGGCTCGTTCCGGCCTCAGGCTTTGGCGCACCCAATTCTTTTCGCCTGACAAGCTCTTTATCCATCTGCTCACCTGGCCACCTTAGAGTATAGGTCTCAGCATAATTGCCACTTTTCTCAGAGGCCTCCCTGGATACCCAAGGCTGGGCTCCAAGCCCCTGAGCCTGGGCTTCTGTGGGTACCATCTATCAAGTAGAGGACAGCTTGCCTTGTAGCCAGGCTGCGATCCTTCCAGGGTCAGAGACACCTTCCCTGGAGGTCTCTCTCCCTAGTGCCTAACACAGTGCCTGACCAGTGCTTTTCCTCTGAGTACACGTGAAGGTCAGGGATTCTGTCTGATTCGTTCCTTAATAGGGGCTCCAGCCCGCAGGAAGCTTTATGGGCTCTTGACCAGTGCAGTCAGACAGGGTTACATGCTCAGAAGGCATGGGATTTAATGGTCTGTATTCACCATCTTTAAGTCCTTGATGATTGTATATTTGAATTTGTGTTTTGTAAGTGGAGTATGATGGAACAATAGAACGTGACTTGGGCGCTTGGACCCTCGGCTTAGGTGTAGTCCTGCTTTCCATTGCCTTCCCAGGATGGGCTCTTGGATCCCTACTCCTCTTCCCAGTGGCATCCAGGACACTGCCTCTGCCCCACTCCCAGCTTCATGAGCGCTGCCGCGCGCAGCCACATGGAAGGTTGTGGTTGGGCATATGCATTTGCTGATGCATGGCAACTGGCATGGTCCCCATGCTAGCTTAAGCACAACAGTGATGGTTGGCCAGCCAGAGGCAAGGAGGTCTCAAGGAGGTGAAGCCTGGTCCAGGTTCCAAGCCCACATTAGCACTGAGGTTTAAAGATCCTCGAGGATCACCTATCTGCCATGGGTTGGACAGCAGACAGTTGGAAGGAGAGATGCCTGGCTGGACTTCCCCAGACCCTACCCAGGTTATAGCACAGAGTGTTGGGCAGTGACTAGGAGGGTGAACCCAATATTCATCAGACCTAAATGAGAATGAAGGTACCACATACAGGCTCATGGTGCCTGTGAGTTTCTGTGCTCTCCTTGCTAGTGCCAGGCCTCTGGGATGCTCCCGCAGCTGGCTCTGTGTCTTGGGGGGTGGGTGGGTGGGTCGGGGTGGTGGGGTATCTCAGAATCCTCTCCTCCTTTCACCTTTCCTGTGTCTGGCTTATTTATCTGCTGTGGCTAGCTCTAGGCACCTTCTTGCATGAACCACATAATACAAATTGTGTAATTTCAGTGAAATTGTTTATGAATTAAATGCCCTGGTATTTACATTTAGAACAGGAAATCAAACAATATCATTAAAATCGTGCTAATAATTTAAAATCTGTTTTTCTTTCCTTAGAGTGACACTAAATAGCAAATGAAAAACACAATAAGAAGTCAAGAGAGAAACCACAGTAGAAAAAAGAAACTCTCTATGTACCTTTTTAAAAGAGAACTTTCTTTCTGTTCTTTGAACAAGGAGCTCTGAATTTTCATTTTGTGCTGGCTCTGTCGTAGCTCTTGTTTGTTGATGAAAGACTAAATAAATAAATATTTTTATTGAAAAGGGGAACACACTCATAATTTTCTGTTTTGGGGCAGTACTGTGTGTAATCAGGATTGCAGGCATGTCGTGAAATACAAGAACATTGGAATAATACAACTACCCTTGAATCACATGTGCCTCTTGTGGATTTATGTGCCGTATGTCTCCAAGGTCATCACACCCTCCTCAGTATCCTTGCTCCAGTTTCCAGATTCTGTTCTGGTCCTGCTGGAGTAGCTTGTATCAGCTAATCCTTCCACAGACAACAATGATAAACTCTGGGCAAAATCTTAAACCAACTATTTAAAGACTCCAGAGAGTAAACAATCGCAGACAGAAACTAGAGACTTCAACTCATGAAAACAGTAAACACACTGACTGCCACACACGCGCACACACACACACACAGACACAGAGACATGCACACACATGCACACATTTACATTACAAAGGGACATAAGCTCCGTGGGAGGAAAACCCTCCTTCATCATATTGACAGACATAGAAGATACCAGTACATTTTTGTTGTCAAATGCATGTTTTGTTTGGTGCACATTTTTTAAAAAATATTTTATTTATTTTTTAGACACAGAGAAACACAGCTAGAGAGGGAACACAGGCAAGGGGAGTGAGAGAGGGAGAAGCCAGCTTCCCGCTGAGATCAGGGAACCTGATGCGGGGCTCGATCCCAGGACCCTGGGATCATGACCTGAGACGAAGGCAGACACTTAACGACTGAGCCACGCAGGTGCCCAAAGTGTATTTTTTTTTAAAATCGTGTTTGTTGAAGCCTAATTTAGAGAGAGTAAAATTCATGCTTTTCAGTTGTGCCATTTGATGAGTTTTGACAATTGTGTACAGCTGTGTAACCTCCACTATAATCAGGATTTTGAGAATTTCCATCATGGCCAAAAATACCCTTTTTTTTTTTTTAAGATTTATTTATTAGAGAGAGAACACAAGTGAGAGGGGCAGAGGGAGAGAGAAAAACTCAGGCAGAGTCTGTGCTGGGTGCAAAGCATGGCCCCATGTGGGGCTCACTCTCATGACCCTGAGATCAAGACCTGAATGGAAACCAAGAGTTGGACGATTAACCGACTGCACCACCGAAGTGTTCCCAGAAGTACTTCTTGTCCCTCTGCAGGCAGTCCCTTCTCCAGCCACAGCCCCTGGCAATTATTGACCTGATTTCTGTCACTCTATCTTTGTCTTTTTCAGAATACTGTATAAATGGAATCATACTGAATGCAACCTTTTGTTACATTTCTGTAACAAATGTGTCTGGCTTCTTTCACTCACATTAATGCTTTTGAGATTCATTCCTGTTGCTGCATATATTAGTAAAACTTTGTGGAATGGCTGAGTAGTATTCCACTGTGTCAGTGCAGTTTAATGAGTAGACATTGGGGTCTTTCCAGTTTGGGGCTATTATGGATAAAGCTCCTGTAAGAATTTGCACGTGGGTCTTTGTGGGGACATGTTTAATTTCGCTTGGGTAAATACCTAGGAGCGACATAGCTGGGTCGCATGTTCAAATTTGTAAGAAACTGCCAAGCGGATGTCCAGAGCAGCTGCATCTGCAATGTGATGAGGATTCCAGTTGGTCCATATCCTCACCACACTTGGTATTGTCAGCATTTAAAGACATTTTTAGCCGCTCTAAAAGGTGTGTAGTGTTATGTCATTGTGGTTGTAAGGGGCATTTATCTAATGACTGATGATTTGAGCATTTTTTCACATTCCTATTTGCCATGCACACCACTTCATTTTGGTGAAGTACATATTCAAACCTCATGTTCATTTAAAAAATTGGACTGTTTATTTTCTTATTATTGAGTTGTAGGAATACTCTACATATTTGGGATAGAAATCTTTATCAAAGATATGTTTTTAAAATACTTTCTCCAGTCTTTGATTTGTTTTTTCATTCTCCTAATACATTTTGAAGAGCAAAATTTTTAAATTTGAGAAAGTTCTATTTATCTATTTTTTCTTTTATGGTTTGTGTTTTTTGAATCATTGCCTAAAACAAAGTCACAAAGATTGTTTTTCTGTGTTTTCTTCTAGAAGTTCTGCAGTTTTAAATTTGTACCTTTAGGTCTATGATTAATTTCAAGCAATTTTTTATATATGCTGTGAGAAGGGTTGAATTTCATTTTTTTTGTATGCCCAATGGTTCCAATACCTTTTGTTAAAAAGACTATTCTTTTTCCATTAAATTGTCTTTGCACCTTTCTTGAAAATCAATTGGCCATATAGCTGTGGATTTACTGCTTAACTGTTGCACTCTGGACTTCTGAACTATCTCTTCTTTCCATTTATCAGTGGGTCTCTCCTAACCCCAGTACCACACTGTCTCAATTGCTGGAGCTTTATAATAAGTCTTGAAATCGGGTAAAAAATTCTCCAACTTTGTTCTTTTTCTAAAAATTGTTTGGGTATTCTAGGTCTTTTGCCTTTCAGTAAAAAAATCTTAGCATCAACTAGAATCAGCTTCTCAAAAATAAAAAGAAAAGAGCCTATTTGGATTTAAATTGATACTGTGTTGAATCTAAGGATCAATTCAGAGAGATCTGACACCTTAACTACATGGAGAGTCTTCTAACCCATGAACACAGTATATATCACTTTATGTGGGTCTTCCTTGATGTCTTTTAATACCTTATATTTTGATAGTTTTCAGTACATAGATCTTGCCCATATTTTGTCACATTTATCCATATGCATTTCATGTTTTTTTATGTTATTTTAAATTGTGCTTAAAATTTTTTTTCAAATTCCAATTGCTTGTTGCCAAAATATAGAGGTTATCTTGACTTTTATGTATTGATTTTGGATCCAGTGACCCTGCTAAATTCACCCTTTAATTCAAATTGCTTCTTCATGGATTCTTTGGGGTTTTCACATAGAGATTGCATCCCTGCAAATAGGGACAATTATGCTATTCCTGCAGACTCAGTGTTTTTTGAGAACGTGAAGTGTACCTGTTGAGAGTGTGGCTTGTAGTCAGACTAGCCTTGGTTGGATTCTGGTAGCCTTACATCCTAGCTGTGTGTCTATGGGCAAGCTGTTTAACCTCTCTGAGCTTCTGTTCCACCATTTGTAAAATGGGAGAAAATAATTCCTTTCCAAGATTATCATTAAATAAGCAATAGTTCCCAGAAGTGGGATTGTATTTTAACAGGCAGTCACAATTTTAAGGCTTTTTTTCATTTATGTTGCCAAAATGTTTCCCAGAACTTGCATGCCACTGTTTACCAACCCCAGTGACCCAACCCATCTCTAGTTATGTGTGATTTAAGAGACTTAAAAAGCCAACAGCATGCTGACCTCTGTTATAATAGTTACTCTTACCTGCTTTGTTCAAAATTGTCATCTAAATGAGCTTCTATATTTCCTGTCCGTTGTTTTAGGCACATGTGTCATTTTCACTGTTAGTTTTTATGTATTACTCTTGATTTTTGAAGGTTTTTCTTTACAGGCTGGAAACTTGATAACAAGCACATCAACAAGGTGCCCTGCAGAGGGCCTTTCCTCTGTGCCAGCCAGTGCACTTTGCAGTTAATCTCTGTGACAACCCCATGGCTCTCTTCCTACCTTTCTTTTGTAGATGAGAGACTGGAGGTGAGACGTTAAGTCACCTGCCCAAGGGGACAGCTAGGCAGTAGCAGAGCTGGGACTTTTGCCCTGGAGCTCAAACTTACCCGGAGCTCAAACTTATCACACCTGACTCTAATTCAGCAAAACTAAGTTCTGGGAAAACTAACCAGGGCTCTAGACCAATCCCTAACCTTATGAGCTAGCCACTTTGGGGCTAATCTCTTAGCCTGGCTGATCCATTAGGCTCCTGAACACAAAACTTTGGTTAACTCTTCTGTGTCAGGCTCTCTTTTAGGTTCAGAGCCTCAGTTTCCTCATGTATAAAATGGGCCAAATGAGGATGCCTCTGATGCCTACCTGCTGGGAGGATTGAGTAGGCACTAGGAACTCAGAGGCTTGATGAGGATCTCGATGAGGGTTGTACTCCTGCCAGTTCCTTGTGGTTGGGTGGGGCCCTGTGACCAGCTGTAACCCATGAGCTGCAAGCAGTAGTGACACGTGTCACTTTCAGGTTGGAATATTTAATTACTTGAATCCAATCTTCCCCTTTTGTGTCTTGGCCAAAGTGTACATAGATGGGACTTCCCTCAACCTGGGTCTCTGTGTAAGGATAGCAGAGAACAGAGCCCCCTAGCTAATGTACATATTATGAGCAAAAATAAATGCTTTTTGATTTCAGCCAATCACATTGTGTGAGGGGCTACTTATTACCACAGCATAATCTTGCCTCTCCTGACTGATGCAAAACTCTCCTTCCCAAGGTGGTTGTGAAGATTCACTGTGAGAGTTCCTGTACCATTCTTGGTACTGAACCTGCCAGGTAGCAAGTGCTCATTGAATGGTAGCTGTAATGATTGTTATAAGAAGAATACACTAAGAAACTGTTGGTTTCAAATCCCAGCTTGGCCTTTAGCTCTCCAGGTGACCTTGAACAAAAAAACTGAACTCTATAAAATGGGAGTGGTAAGCCATCCCAACAGGGGCTCCTGCAAGGATTACAGAGGGTGGGATGGAGAGGAAGTATTGCACTATGGTGTTCTGGAGTCAGGCACCGTGCCTCAAATCCTGCTAGGACCATTATTTATACTACTGTGTGACCTTCAGCAAGTTACTTAACCTCTTTGTACCTCAGTTTTATCATCTATAAAATGGGATAATATATGTACATACTTTATTTTATTTATTTATTTGTAAAAGGTTTTATTTAGTTTTTTTGAGAGCGAGTGAGAGCGAGAGTGAGAGAGAGACAGAGAGTACAAGCAGTGTGAAGGGCAGAGGGAGAAGCAGACTCCTGGTGGAATGGGGAGCCCAACTCAGGGCTCAATCCCGGTACCATGGGACCATGATCGGAACCAAAGGCAGATGCTTAAGTCCCTAAATGTACCTACTCTCCAGGGCTACGGGGAGGATTAATTAAATATATGTAAATGCCTGAAAAGTTGCCTGATACCCAGGAACTATCCTATAAATTTGAGCTTTTATTATTATCTGTTTGCCAGTATAGAACAGGGGTTGGGACTCCTGGTGTGGATCCAGCCCTATGTCTCATTTACTGTGTGACCTTGGATTGTCGTATTACTTCTCAAAGTCTCTCCTTCCTCCTTTACTACACAAGGACACTACTATCTGCCCTGAGAATCCTGAGAGAATTAAGTGAGACCACTTCGGCTGGTGCCCATTGCCAGGCCTGGCTAACTATGATGATTAAGACGTAAATAAACACCCAAGTTCTCCATCAGTATTTGTCCCTCTGCTGTCCCTCGCCTTGTGCTGTCTCTCCTCTTGCTCCCACATTTGCACCTTATTCAGTTTTGGGGCACTCTCCCAGGGCAAGGATGAGGGTGAGGGAAGAGAGGTGCTGAGAGCCTGCTCTTCCCATTTTACAGAGAGGAAAGGCAGGGTGCAGCTGGGCAAAGGGATCACCTCCCAATCTGGGTGGAGGTGGCATCCACACTGGGACAGGGCTTCATTCTCCACACTCTTCCTAAGGGCCCCTCACTCCCGTCGGAGAGGCCACAGCCCTGCAGGTGCCCGAGCTGGCCTGCTGCTGCCCGCCTCTGTTTTCTGAAGGGGTGGTGAGGACAGCAGCTGGGCTCCGGGGGCCAGGTGGCGGAGGGGTGCGGCTCTCCCCTGGGCATTGGCAGCCACTCTGGTTACTTTCTTGGATTTCTTCCCTCACCAGGTTCCGCATTAGGTGGGCATTTGGGGGCCGGTGAAGCACTCAGAGCCTTCACAGTACCCTGTTGCTCCCAGGCCCGGGGGTGCTGCCCGAGGTGGGTGACCCCGACCAAGACCACCATGGAGAGACAAGGTCCTCAGAGAATCTGTCCCCAGAGGCCACATGGGAATTTTGAGACTCTGTCCCTGAGGAGTGAGCTGAAGGTCGGGAGCTGCTTGCAACCACAAGGTAAGGAAGGCCTATGAGACCCCGCGAGCCCTTCGTAGTGTGTGTGTCTGCAAGTTCCCTACCAGGGAGGGGCAGGAGGAGAGCTCTCTGTGGGTCATGAAAGGGACCCTCTGTTTCTTTTGACCAATTCAGCCGTACATGAGGACTGAGCCCTGACTCAGCCCAGCTCAGAGTAGAGCCACAAACCTGGGGTCCCTGAGGGCCGACAGGAAAGTGAGGGGTGCTGAGGAGGAGAGGAGGTCAATCAGGGGGTGTTGGGACATTTAAATCCTCTTTTTAAAAACAAATTCTCCAGGGTGCCTGGGTGGCTTAGTCTGTTAAGTGTCTGCCTTTGGCTCAGATCATGACCTTGGGGTCCTGGGATTGGGTTCCCTGCTCAGCAAAGAGTCTGCTTCTCCCCCTGCCCCTCCCTCAGCTCCTGCTCTCTCTCTCTCTCTCAAATAAATAAATCAAATCTTTTTTAAAAAATTAAAAAAAATAAAAATAAGTGCACCAAACCAGATCTGTATTCCCCAACAAAATTATAGTGAGAACTGTATTAGTCTGTAGGCTGTCGTAGCAAAATGCCCCAGGTAGGTGACTTCAATGACAGAAAACCATTTTCTCATAGTCTTGGCAGCTGGGTGTTGCAGATCAAGGTCCTGCAGGATGGGTTTCTGGTGGGAACTCTCTTCCTGGCTTGTCAATGGCCACCTTCACCCCGTGCCCTCACATTGCCTTTTCTCTCTACACACATGGAGAGAGAGAGAGAGAGAACATGAACTCTTTGGTGTCTCTTCTTACAAGGACACCATTCCTACTGGGTCAGGGCTCTACCCTTATGACCTCATTTAACTTTACTTCCATAAAGACCCATCTCCAAATACAGTAACACTGAGAGTAAGGGTTTCAGTATATAAATTTGGGGGGACCTAAGCTGTCAGTCCACAACAAGCATCTACAATATACCAGCGACATAACCCACAAAGTCCTGGCTACCATGGAGCTAACATTCCTGCGTGTATGTGTGTGTATGCACATGCATGTGCATATGTAGCCTGTTATCAGAGATTAGTAGACATGTGGGTCCATGGGCTCGCTGCAACCACATCACTGGTTTGCGGTGCCTAAGCAAAGTAGTTCACAGCTTTGAAGCCAGAGGCATGTGGGCCTGTATCCCAAGTCTGCCACTTATGAACTGGGGGTCTTCAGGCAAGCAACTTTACCTCTTTCTACCTTAGATTCCTTGCCTGGGAAATGGGAATAAGATCTACCGCAGAAGGTCATTAAAATGACTGAGGATGCTTGTAGGAAGTACAAGGTCTTGGTGCAGGGTTTGGAATGTGGGCTAAGAAAAATACAAGATGGTCATTATCATCATTACTGCTCATGAACAAGGACATCACTTCTAATTTGGGTGGAGGCTTTGAGTTGGAGATAATGTATCCTGAGAGGTCAGATGTTGGAAGGACTTAGCTATGGAGGAGTGCAGGGTGTAGATCAGGAAGAATAGGCACTGTGTGGGTGTGATACATGACGCTATTCTCTGCTGTATATATTTCCTTTAATTAATTAATTATTTAGAGAGAGAGAAGTGCAGATGAAGAGCGAGAGAGAATCTCAAGCAGTCTCCTGCTGAGTGCAGAGCTCATTGTGGGGTTCAATCTCATGACCCTGCGATCGTGGCCTCAGCTGAAATCAAGAGTCAGAGGCTTAGCCGACTGAGCCCCTGAGCACCCCTCATTCATTCATTTATTAATTCATTATTTATTTACCCTGAATTTCTCCACTATTCTCCCAAAGTCCCCCAAATCAGCTGGCACCTTGTTTGCTGTGCAACCTCTCCACTTAGTCATGCTGACTGGCTCAGATTATGTGAGGATGGGACTGGAGGCAGGCAGGGGCTGGGAGGTTCCATTTGTGCAGAGGGCGCCCACCGGACACTGGCAGATGGGGCCCACCTAACATCCTTAGTGCTGTTGTCAGTGTGATGGAGGCTCTGACTGTCTCCAGCCAGACAGGGCGCCTGAAGTCATGTGCATGGCAGAGCCAGCACGTGGATGCCCCAGGTGGGAGGTGATCCAGCATAGCTTCAAACCCCAACTCTTTACATATGTGTTCAGTGGATTGCCTGGTAGAATGCAGGGACCTCTCCAGTGGCTGCTGCGGCCAACCCTATACGGTGGTCGGCAGTGAACTGACAGTGGAGAGGGACAGTGGGGAGGGACAGTGGAGAGGGAGCAGGTAGCTGATCTGGAAGAAGAGCAACACGGTTTGGACGTCTATGGAACACAGCGAGGAGGCCAGCGTGGCTCAAGTAGAGTAAGTGAGGGAAAGAGTGGGAAGATTTGGCATCAGAGAAGTGTGGGATCCAGATTACAGAGCCTTGGGGGCTGTTGCAAGGATGTGACTTTTATACTGAGATGGGGAGCTCCTGGGAATGAATGGGGAAGGAGAGGAGAGATATGATTCAACTTTAATTCAAAAAGGATGCTGTAGTAAGCTACAAAATGTCCCCTCAACATGTCTACATCCTAACTCCAGACCTGTAAGTATGTTGCCTTACATGGCAAAAAGGACTGGAGATGTGATTAAGGTTAAGGTCCTTGAGATGGTGAGAAGAGCCTGGAGCATCCAGGTGGGTCCACTGATGTAATCACAGTTGTCTTTATAAGAGAGAGGCAGGAGAGACTGCTGCAGAGAAGGAGATGTGATGACCAAAGCAAGATGTTGGAGACATGTGAGCTGAGAATGTAGGCAGCCTTCAGGGTCTGGAAAAGGCAAGGAACAGAGCATTCCTGGAGTCTGCAGGACCAATTGGTCTGCTGACTACTTGACTTCAACTCAATGAAACTACTTTCAGACTTTTGGCTTCCAGAACCATAAGAGAAAATATTTATGTTGTTTTAAGCCATCAAGTTTGTGGTGGTTGTTATAGCAGCAATAGGACACTAATACAGAGCCATGTGGCTCCTCAGCAGAGAATAAGCTAATGGTTGTCAGGAGGAAGTAGAGAGACCTTTCAGGAGCTTCTCGCAATCATCTGCCAGAGAGACAGTGGGGGCGTGGGCCTGGGACATGGACATGAAGAGGTGATAAGAAGCACCTGGATTCTGGACACATTTCAGAGGAAGAGCTGGAAGGAATTTGATACAAGGTGGGAGGAAAAGAATCAAGAATGGTCTTATGATTTTTGGCTGGAGTAACTGGGAATGCAGGTGCCATTTACTGAGATGGGGAAAGGTGTGGGGGAGCAGGTTTGATGGGGGTGGAGATGAAATTGGAAGCTCAGCCTTGATATGCATGAAGTGTGAGTTGTTTATGAAACAACCCAGTGGGAATGTCCAGGAGGCCATTGGATACATAAGTCCATTTCAGGGGAGAGGCCCAGGCTAGAGATATAAATGTGGGGGTCTGCAACCCATGTCCTTCCTGTCCTTTTCACCAAGGAGAGCATTGGGTAGTTGTTCTGAAGAGCTTTACTTGGCCCTTTGCACACACTCTATGTCCCCCACACCTTTGAGGCCCCACTCTCATGATCCCCATTGTACAGATGGGCACAGGAGGCTCAGAAAATAAAAGTGAACTGCCAAGATCATCAGGGATGAAGGGGCAGAGATGGGATTTGAACCTAGGTCTTCAGGGACACCAGGGACCTTCAAGGGTTAAGCTGGAGACTAGCTAGTTAAATTCATTCCCTGTTGTGGCTGAGAAAGGAAGATGCCATTATTTCCAAGCTATCCTGGCAGCATGATGACCCTTCCAAATGGAGCCAGGCTCGGGGCTTTGACTAGGAACCACCAGCGGGGAGATGGAGGTCACATGGCCAGGAAACCTTGAACTTTCTCAAGGCCTGATAACTCTGAACCTTTTGCCTTAGGCATCCCAAAGACTGATCATTCTGGGGAAACCAAGGCAGCACACCCATGTGTATGAGAGCTAGGCCCAGGTCAGCTGCCTGTCTGCCTCCCTCTAGCACTTACTGGACAGTTCTTTACCCACAGTAGGTAGTGGTGCCTTGGCCTAATCACAAATCTGGAAGGGGAACTAGTGCCCCCGTCCCTGTGTCCTTTATCCTCTGGGACCTCCCTTCTCCAAGCCTTGCCAGGGGCAGGGCTGCGGCAGAGGCGGGTTCCATGAAGCCCTTACATAGGAGCAAGGTAAGCCAAGAAAGCATGTTTGGGGCTACAGAGGGCCCCCACGATGAGAACTTTTCTCTCCGGATCCTGTGTCCTGAGCAGATGCCCAAGCTGTGGCTGTCCACGAAGAGTACTGGCCTTCTCCTGGGAGCTGAGCTGCCACCCAGCCTCTGGAGGCAAGAAAGAGCCCTTTGTCTCTTCCACACTGAAGGAAAGCTTTTTATTGTCTGTTTGTTCAGGCTCTGCTTGATTGTGGGTCATTAATAAATGCATTTGTTTGGATTTCACAAGTATATTTGAATTCCCCAGTCTTCCACAGCATACCGGGAGCGAACAATGGCCGATGCTTTCGGAAGCAACACCCCAGCAGGACATAGGTGCGACTAGACTGAAAACTGCTAGAATGGAAGTGTGCAGAGCAAGAACGTGGCACGTAGTGAGGACCTACTGTGTGCTGGGGAGGGAGGGGGCAGAGCACTGCTATGGGGTCAGACCAGGGCTCCAATTCTGTACCCGCCGCAGACCAGCTGTGTGATTTGGGGCAAGGCGCTCATCTTTCTGAGCCTGTTTCTTCACGTGCATGTGAAGAACACGAATTCCTAATTGCATGGATTGTGTGGTGCAGGTGTTGTAGAGCATCTGCATTGTTGCCTAATTCATTCCTCACTCCGTAGGGTAGGTATCAGCCAGCCCCACCTTGCAGATGAGAATGCAGAGGCTTGAAGGTCAAGTCAACTGACCAAAGTCCTACAGCCAGGAGAGTAGCTCTGCTGGGTCCCAAAGTCAGTGTGAACTGCTGACCTGGGCCTCAGACATCAGCCAGCCGGGTTAGCCAGTCAGCCTTCATAATCTACTCAGGGATTGGAGCTAGGGAAGTGACAGGACCTCACCCCGGACCTTCTTGTTGACTGGCTGGTGGTTGCTGGGGGGCTAGGCTGGGCTGGGGAATGTGGGCTTTCCCCAGGGTGTCAGGCCACTCCCAAAGTACAGGTTTGGGCCGGTGGCAGCTGAGCCAGGTGTCCCAGCAGCGTCTGGCTGCTCTCAGCCTGTAGGTCGCGCTTTGGATGGCTCCGATTCCTCCTGATACCCAGCACTGTGCTGGGGGCTCCCTGCCTGTCTCCCAGGCGGCCCATCTAGGTTGATGGGAATTTCCATGCATGGCCTCAACACGCCTCATCCCAGACCCCGTGCTGACGTTGCAAGCCCATGTCTTTTTTTCTTCTCTTTCTCCTCTGGCTTCCTGGAAGATGGCCTGTTTGATTTTTATAGGTGCTGTCACTGTAATTAACCTTCACTGAATTCCACACTGGGCTTGACTCGGGCTTCATCCGGGAAGGCCTAGGGAAGCAGTTTCTTATTTTTGCCCTTCGCTTACTGAGTGATTGGCTGGCCTGATGCCTTTCACTCCCCTGAACCTCAGGTTCCTCATCTGTGAGAGGAGCATGATAATATTTGAAGGATTCAATGAGATGGCGCTTAACTTATTCCCGGATGGAAGGAGGTGACGCACAGAGGCCCAGAGCGGGGCGGGGCACATCCCTGTGTGAGCAGAAACTCCACGAGGGCAGGGCCCGGGCCTACTTGTTCTCTCCGGTCTCCCTGGTGCCTAGAGCAGGTCCTCATGGGGCTCTGGAAACCAGCGGGGAATGAATAATTATTGCTCTCACCTGTCTCTGGGGGCCCCCACTCAGAGCTTCATCACCCTGGGAGAAGTTCTTAAGAGGAAAGACAGATGGAACAGTTCACGTGAGCACGGAGATGCCTGCAAGGAGGGAAGCTTCTAATTAAACGAGTAGCTGAGTGTTTAAGGAGCACCATTGTTCCAAACCCCAGGCATTCCTGCCTGCGGTCGGGTGCCCAGAGAGGGGGAGGGGTGGAGAGACTTGGCGCCTCCCGTGCACTGGGCACTGTGCAAGATTTTTTATGTGCCTTCGCTTATTGAATCCTCCTAAACATTCCTCAGAGTTGGGGTATCACCCCCACTGTGCAAATGAAGAAACTGAACGTCAGGACTTGTCCAAGGTCACGCAGCAAAGATGAGAGACAGCCAGGAAGCCGGAAAAGGCCATTAGAAAGTGTGTCTTTCTGTTTCTGCCCACCCAGCTTCTGCTCCCTTTGTCTGGCAACAGAGCCCTCATTTCCCTCTGGGGAGATATCCCTCCTCTGTTCTTGTGACCAGGCTTGGCGGCTCCCCTGGTGGCTGGTTTGGGAATGACAGATAAGCAGGGCCAGGAAGGTCTTAGGAAAGAAGAGCTCTCTGGTGGCGCAGCTGGAGCTGGTGGCATGGGGCTTGGAGTGCCGGTGGCCATCTTGCCCCCACAGATGGGAAGGGCTTCCCGAGGCAGGAGCCAACACAGAGAGCAGAGCCCCAGGGCAAAGAGGCCAGGTCTGGATGACTCGGCTGCGCCTCCAGCCGGCTCCGCCTTTGGGTTTTTCTGTCTTGAGAGCCAATAAAGGCCTGTTCAGTGGAAGGTGGCTTGAGTCACGTGTCTGTCATTTGCAACCCAAACCGTCTTGGCTTGTGTCAGCTAGTGTGGGAGACCAGAGGTGCCCTGTGAAATGACAAAGCAGGGGGAGGCAGAGCTCAGTTGGAGAAAGGGCTTCCTAGATGAGAGAGCATGTGAACAGTGCCTTGAAGCGTTGGGGAAGTTCAACTAGCCAAAATGGCGTTGGTTTGGTCTTTGCCATATTCTCTTTCACTTTCTCTTTGTCTCTCTCTGTCTCTGGCTCTCTCACTGGGGAGAGCCCGACTGTCATGAATAGCTGGGCAAAGGTCTTTTCCTTGGCTCACTGTTTAGCCCACCAAGATAACACCCTATGAGTTGACTTGGAGCTTTGGGAGAAAAAGTTATGTCTTCTTCCCTCTTGGGCAGAGATTTTTGTCCCAAAGAAGAGAGTTGAGGGACTTTGAATGAGAGGACCAGGAGAAGAATGTGGGGTAATTTCAGCAAAGACTCTGTTGCAGTGAGGGTGGTGGGATGCACAGACAGATCTGGGGTGCGGGGCTAGCACCAGCATTTCTCATAGCTGAGAGAACGTGGGCAACCTCTCCACCTCTCAACTCAATGTGTCTGAGCCTCTGTTTCCATGCATGTGGAGTGGGTATATGATGGTCTTGGTAGGCGTTGTTGTGGTGAGAGAGAAAGCATTGGTCATTTATTGAACAAACTGGAGATAGGGCAAAGAACAATGTCTAGTCTCCAGCCTTGAGGCCCAGTTACCCCAAGAGGAGAAGAAAGTGCCTGGCACATGGCAGGGCCTGACATATAGTTTTTACCCTTCTTCCAGAATAGACAGAGGAATTAACTTGGGTGTAGGAACTTGAGCTAAGCCAAGGGAACAAAGGGTCAGCAAGTGCTTCCCCGAGCCAATGCCCAGTCCTAAGCTATTCCCTGAGGTCAAGGTCATGAACGGCTGAGTGTGGGCTCTGCAGTTGGGGTTGAATGCTTACTGCCCCACTTTCTGGCCCCAAATCCTTGGGCACTCTACCTGAGCCTCAGTTTCCACATCCACAAAATGGAGCTTACACTTCCCTATTGGTTGTTGTATGGCTAAAATAAAATAGAGTCTCCCTTGATTAAAAAAAAAAAAAAGATGAAAGCCAGCTACATTTTATTTTTAAAACCTGACTACCATCTTTTGAGGTAGACATTATCATGTCCTTTTTACTGATGAGGAAACAGGCTCAGAGAAGGTTCAGAGCCCACAGGAATGGTCCCATTGCCTGGACCCTTCCCTGAAGGGTGTGTGCAGTGCCCAGCGTCCCATCCCGGGGGCCCCCACCAGGATGCGGAGTGGTGGGTAGCGGCCAGGGCCACCTGCAGTGAGCCAGGACCTACCTCATCAACCTGCTGCCTTTCCTGGACCTCTGCCTGCCAGGGCTGCCAGCTCTCTGACGAAGGGCTGGCCTGAGCACACTCCTACGGATGGGCCTGAGGATCCCCAGCTGGGAGATTTGATGTGTCGGAGGAGAAACCCGCTGGCCCCCACCAGCCATTCCTTCCCTGTGTCCCCAGCCAAGGGCAGGGAGAGTGAGTAACAGCTCAGAACACTTTGGCCTGTTCCAGAGCACACACCCGCGGAGGAGGAACTCTCTCCCCAGAGCCCGGGAAATGGGGCATTCTTGGCTAGCAACCGGCCCTCCACCCTCCAGGCCTCTCTCATTCTTCAGCCGCTCCTTCCCCATCACTGGAAGAGCACACGGACAGTCCTGAGGGTAGTCCCCGCCCCGGGTGTGCTGCTATGGGCACAGGCCTGCCGGAGCGCAAAGCCATAGCCCTCAGGTGGGACTTGCCGGGTCAGTTTGCTCGGGTGGCCATCACAAAAGCCCACAGACTGGGGGTTTTAAATGACAGGGATTCATGTTCTTGTGTTCTGGAGGCCGGAAGTGCAAGATCAAGGTGTCAGTAGGTTTAGATTTTCCATTTTCCTCAGGCCTCTCCTAGTTTGCTGATGGCCACCTTCTCACAGTGTCCTCAGCGAGGTCCTCCTTCTGCATGACTGGTTGCTGTCTCTCACTGTCTGTATCCTAATTTCCTCTACTTAAGAGGACACCAACCATAAGAGACTTTTCATCTCAGGAAATAAAAGGAGGGTTGCTGGAAGGGAGGGGTGTGGGAGGGATGGGGTGGCTGGGTGATGGACATTGGGGAGGGTATGTGCTATGGTGAGCACTGTGAATTGTGTAAGACTGATGAATCACACACCTGTCCCCCTGAAACAAATAATACATTATATGTTAAAAAAAAAAAAAAAGGACAACAGTCAGATTAGATTAGGCCTACCCTAATAACTCCATTTTAACTTAATTATCTTTTCAAAGGCTCAATCTCCAAATATGGTCACATTCTGAGGAACTGGGAGTCGGGGCTTCAATATATGAATTTTTAGAGCACATAATTTAGCCCATAACACCTATTAAGCCAGAAACTCTGGGGCAGAGCCCTCTGTGTTTTAAGGAGCCCTCAGGGCGATTCTGATGCATGGTCAAGTGGGAAACCACCAGACGGGGGCGCCCAGCCTTATGCTGGTCCCTTCGTCCATGCACAAATGGTTTTAGCCACTGAGTGATGGGTGCCGGGGTCACACATAAAGCAGATCCCCGCTTTGTCCTCATGGAGAGCACACAGGGTATGGACAGAGAGACAGGCATGACAATTGATTAAAAATATTCCATTGAATGGTTACTAGTGACCCTGGTGTTACAAGGAGCTGTGTGGGGTGGCCTGGGGAAGCAAAACCTTCTGGGAGGAAGCGGGATGGCAGCCTGGATCTCAGGCCAAGTGCTGGTTAGGCAGGAGGTGGAGGCGGGTGGCTCCAGATGGGTGCCCCACGCCCAGGGAGAGTGTATGTTCGGGGCCTCGAGTGTGACTCTGGCACCTTAGGGAGTGTGCAAGGCAATTCCTTGCGGTGCAGGAAAAGAACAACTCTATTTACCATTTACCTTGTTGTTTCATTATTTAAATTATATTTGAGTGCATTTTAGATATATACCATAGCTTAGCACTGCAGTACACAGAAATAATTTTTAAATTAAAAAGTATACAGATATTGGGAGTGTGTTGAAACATGTTAAGGGATGAGGTATATGTCAACAAAGTTTGGAGGCCACTGGTACATAGATATATACAAAGGCAGGGAGGCTGGCAAGTATATATATATATACACACTTTATATGTATACACACACACACACACGTATGTGATATATAGGAAGGCTGGTCTGGTCTGGCCGGAGTCCACGTAGCTGCAAGCCAGTGCATTGACATGAGGCCAGCTGGGTCCCCTGAGGGGCAGTGGAGAGCCACTGAAGCTGTTTGAGCAGGAGAGGGGCTCAGGGGGCACCTAGGTGGCTCAGTCAGTTGGGCGTCTGCCTTCGGCTCGGATCATGTCCTGGGGTCCTGGGAGCTCTCTGTTTGGCTCCCTTTCCCTCTGCCTGCTACTCCCCCTACTTGTTCTCTCTCTCTCTCTCTCTCCCTTGTGTCAAATAAATAAATAAAATATTTTTTTAAAAAAGTTTCAGATTTGTGCTTTAAAAATAACCATCTTGACACTATAAATTGAATTTAAATAAAAAATTTTAGAAATAACCATCTGGCTTCTCTCAGGAGAACCAAGTGAAGAAAACAAGAGCAGCTCCAGCTCAGCTGACAGCTCTGTGCTCTTGAAGGGTGACCACCCAATGAGGGGGTGAAAGGATACATTCTGGAGGCCCACAGCCTCGTTTCGAGCCCCATCTCCACTTAGTAGCCGTGTGATCCTGGTTACGGAGTTACAGCCGTAACCTGGTTACGGTTACAACCTCTCTGTGCCTTGTTTCTTCATGTATAAAGTGCAAGTGGTGATAGCCCACCTCAGGGCTTGCGCTGGGGATGATGGGAGATCATGCTACGCAAGGGCTGAAGGCAGGGATCCCCGCAGAGAAGAGCCACCAGCATGTGGGGCACTCTTACGGTTCTGGTTATTCTCGTCTCTGCCTGGTTTTGCCTGGTGCCCCTGTCTGATGGGACACCCGCCTGCTCCTCCTTGCATCTCTAACAGCCTAGACCCAATCTGCCGTGTGTCTTTGGGCCAGTTCCTTCTGTTTTCAGAGCCTCTCTCTCCTTGCCCAGAATGTGGACCATGGCTCAGATTGGTGGTTTTCACACTGGGTTCTTTGGAACCCTGGGGTGCTGTGGAGATGCCCCTAGGGAGGGTGGACCAAGCATCTTTGTTTTCATTTGTCTTATATACTGGGGTCATGCATAAGATTTCACTTGAACAAAGCAAACTGTTACTAAAAACAAAAACAAAAATAAAACAAAACAAAAAACTTCTCAAAAGCTTAAATACAAATGGATGAAATGTTTCTCTAAGGTCTGCCTGGGCACAGAACTGATGAATCTCGTTGCAACGTCATAGTGGGTGAGCAGTTTAAGTTGTCCGTTATAAATGTCTTCCTGGCACAGAGTTCAAGTTTCCCTGTGTATAGTCCCTGCCCCCATTAGGCCTGGTAATGCCCGCACACCGAGATATATGATGCCTCTTAGCCTGCGCGGCCATCCATCCCCAGGATTTATGTGTGGCTCCTGCTTTCCCTCACACAAACAGTACCCCGTAGTTCCTTCCATCTTTCCTAATAAGTCATCCTCCTCACCCTTGCTAATCTCTCACTTTTCCCAGGACGGCCTCCAGCTGGCCTCTGTTTACGCAGTGGGCTAATGCCCATTGGGAGAGTCAATGGGAGGGGGCGCTCAGCTCAGCTGGGGTTTGAGCTCACTTTAGATCTGTGCTTCTCGAAGTTTTGGAGAACATCTCCTCAAAAATGTGTTAAAAATGCAGTTTCCTGGGCCTCAGGTCTTCTGATTCAGGGACAGCCAAGGGGTCCAGGAATCTCAGCATTTAAAGAACCCTGCAGAGGCTTCCCAAAGCAAAAGTCTGCTGGTCTCAGGATTCTAGAGAGGCTGGCCAGGGCTTAGGCCACACTGTCCAGATGGAGACCGCTCCCCCTACCACTCAAATCATGTGTTTGTTGGTTCATTGATTCATTCACTCATCCATCCACCTAGCCAGCCAGTAGATCCTTCCTGAGCACTGTGCATTACCTGTGGTGGGCATTGTGCTGACAATAAAAAGACGAGCCAGACGCAGACTCTGCATGGAGTCAGTTTGGGAATTTCTGATGCATGTCTAACAGAACAAGATATCAGGGGCTGCAGGTTAGAGAGGAGACGACTCAGGCTTTGGAATGAAACAGACAAGCTGCCGCTCAATAACTCTGTGACCTTAGGTAAATGACTTCAGCTCTCTGAGCCGTGCTTTCCGCCACTGTAAAGTGGCAATAACAGTGTGTGCGGCTCAGGGTTATTGTGAAGAAACAGGGTCATGGATGCAATGTGAAGCTCTTAGCCAAGGCCCAGCATGCAGTCATTCTTAGTAAACATAATATTTCATTTTAGGTGGAATTTACTTTTGATATTTAGTGTCCTCTTTAATCGCCCAAATCATTTTACTACAAGAAAAACATATTTCTCTACTTTGCTTTTTGTCATTCTTTTCGGATCAAAGTCCCTTTTCCCCAGTAGACCTGGGGCTGAGGCCTGGTTGGTTAGTCCTTCTCTAAGTAAGTCCATGTTTATATCTGTTGTTGATGGTGCCTGAAAGCTCAGGCTCTGGAACCAGGTGGGTTTCAGTCCTGATTCCAGCTGTGTGACCATGGGAAGCCACTTTGCCTCTGAGCCTAAAGGCATTATCTCCATCACGGTACTAATGGTGTTAAATAAAATTAGGTAGACAGTGCTTATCTAGACACATACTAAGCAGACATGAAATGTTAGATATCATGAGTCATTTGCTGAATAGATATGTATTGATATATATCAATGTGCCACACACTGGACCACACACTAGGGAGAGAGCCATTAAATC
>PITA01003148.1:127244-145240 GCA_004023965.1 Spilogale gracilis
TGCTCCAGGAAGGCTTCATCAAAAATATGATATTTGAGCAGAGGTCTGAAATTGAGAAGAAAGCAAGACTATCTATCTGGAAGAGCAGCCCCAGCAGAAGGAACAGCAAATGCAAAGGCCCTGAGGTATGAGTATGTTTGGGGCGTTAGAGATAAGCCAAGACCAGTGTGGCTGGAGCACAGTGAGTGAGAGGAGAGATGAAGCTTGTGATGTGGGAGGGAGGGGATCCTGAGGTACAGGGAACTTTGCCATAACGCCATAAGTGGTATCCGAAATCTTCAGGAATGTACGACACTAGATTTTGAAGGTCAATGGAATGTTAAAAGAAGTTGAGCTGAGGAAGGGGGCTGTGGAGTGACCATGGAGCAGGTGATGGTGGCATTACTGCACTTTAGATTTTGTTCTGGGCAGATAGGGTGGGAGCAGGAAGACCCCTTGGAAGGTAATCTTCAGGTGAGCTATGCTGGTCACCTGACTAAGGTCGAGGCAGTGGAGGAATGGACTGTGGTTCTATTTTGCCAAAGGTCTTCCTCCACCATGAGTTCTTCTTCCCAGCTGTTCAGCCTCCCTCCTGCTGGCTGTCCTTCCCTTTAGCAATCCAAGGAGGCTGAGAATGTCCTGGAGCCCTGCTGCTGCCCTGGGCCAGAGCTGTCCCTAAGAAGGAGCTCAGCCTTCCCTGCAACCTGTGGGTTCTATTCACCCAGGGGCTCATGATGGTGTCCCTTCAGAACATATGGAATGAAGGCACCCCAAGAGTTAAGAGAGGCGCTGCGCTCCTTTCTCCACTCAAGTCACGTACTTAGCGTCATCTCTGACTTCTCTCTCTTGACCTTTCCTCCAACCCTGTAGATAAATGGCCTTGCTCTGGCGTTTGGCTCAGGTCACCATAAATCCGCTGGCTGCCTATGCATGGATGCTCTCTCTCCGCGAGCTGAAATGAACTTTCCTGCGATAAACTGCCAGTATTTATCTCAGCCGTCCCATTTGCGTCCTGGAAATAGGAATGATTTTGGACTGGGGCGTGTTTTCAGGATCATGGTCTGCTCTTCTTACGCCAGTGTTTGACAGGCCTAAGGCAAGCCAGGGTTAAGTTGACACATAAAATCGATGTGGACTACATCACAAGCCCTCCAGAGACTGTGGAGGGTGGGAGGGTCGTTATCCCAGTCCCAGGATGCCTACTGGGTGCCAGGAAATGCACAGGGATGCAGATGGACATGAAGCCCCACCCCTAGCCCCACCCCAGTTCTGGAAGAGCTTATAGGCCAGTGAGGGGGGCTGACAACTCGAACTCAGGACAGAAGTTGCTAAAGTCCTGACAAGGAGACATCACATTTCCCTGAATACCCACTATGTGCCGGGAGCTATTTTCAGTACCCGTTAGCACTCACACACTTGAACCTCGGAGCAGCCCCACATGGCAGGGGCCTGCTGCTCTTCGCCACGTGCGCTGACTCCACACAGCCGTAGGATGGTCTCGCGGCCAGAGTTGAGGGGGATCATGCGGCCTGGGGTCTGACGTCCGATGGCTTTCTGGAAAGAAAACGCTTGATTGAGCCCTGTTGGGGTGAGCAGGCCCTTAACAAGGTGGAAAGTTATTTCAGGCTGAAGGACCAGTATGGGTTGAGGAGGCGTATGTGATCCTGCTGGGCACCCTCAACCACCCTAGGTCCCATTATTGTACCCACTTCCAGAGGTCAGGGGAGTGGAGTGAGTTGCTCAGGGACATATAGGAGACACAGCTTGGCTTTTTACATCTGGTCACTGACCATTAGGTCTCCTGCTGCCAGATAATATGTCATAATTCTACCTCATGTATGGTCTCCTTGAGGGCTTATTCTGGTCTCAGAAAGTTCTGGTGTCAGAAAGTTTGGCCCAGAATGTGCAGGGCCCTGAAGGCTCTGCTAAGAAGCTTGAACTTGAGATTGAGTGGATAAGTTGTAAGCAAAGCATGAGGGAGAAGACTCTAGAAGACTCCTTCTGCAGGCTATGGCCCAAGAGCCCTGATCACTGGCAGGAAGCTTGATTCTCCCAGACCACAGCCCCAGGTCCTGCCATGCTCTCCTTCAGACCCTGAGCCTCTGAGAAGGACAGGATGTGACACCAGGGTCCCCAGACACCCTTCTCCCAACACTGTCCCCCCTGCAGCCAGAAATCCCCAGCATCCTCCCCTTCTTCCTCAAGGCCTCCCTCAGGAGGGATATTTGCATGAGAGAGGAACAATGCTGCTTTAAGAGAATGGTAGGCACAGCCTGGGAAGGCTGGAACAGGCTCAGCAACCCCCCCTGCCCCCGAGTCTTCCTTCTACAAACAGGGAAAGGCAGAGGGTGGGGGTTCAGGTCTGTTTTGAGGAGAGAGAGCTTAGAGACAGCTGGACTGCGAGGTGGGGGGTTGCTTTTCCTCACCTGTAGCTTGGGCATGGCGGGAGAAGACAGTAAAGCTGATTATGGAAAGGGCCTAGCACAGTCTGGTGCACAGGGAGAGGGCTTGTTATCAGTGTGGACCGCCATGACATGGCCACATCTGGGTGATTGCATCTGCAGCAGGAGACCCAGAATGGCCAACACAGGGTGGAGGAAGGCTGCCCCGCAAGGCTGTTTTGCTTCTGTGGGTGGTTGTGGTTCGGTTGGGGGTGGGGGTGGCTGAGCTCAGCTCTCAGCCCGAGATGTCTTGGCATTTGATGTGACACTGCTGTTGTTTTTGGCTCGATATCCAAGACTCTTGCGTGGCTAATTACTCATTGTCTTGGCAGACTGGCCCAGGATCCTGAGAAAGGAGGGACAAAAATGCTGGTTACTGTTTTTCTCCCGATTAAGGAGGCAGCAGCACTGGAACTGATGAGTTAAGTTATTGCATGCTCACAGGCTTATTGAGAAACAGTCTACACACAATAAAATGCATGCATTTAAGAGTACAGTCCAAATAGTTTGCATAAAACCCCAATAAACCCATTACCCATAAAACCACCAACCCAATCAAGATACAGAACATTTCGATCTCCAGATAAAGCGACCTCCTGCTTCCTATCTGTCAGTACCCTCCACCTCGACCCCAAGCCTCATCACGGATTCTCCTTCTGTCTCCATGTGTCAGTGTCACCTCCTCTAATATTTCCGGTGAGGGGAAGCCTCCAGTATACCTTTCTTTGCATCAGGGATGTGTTCATACAACAAGATGCTTCTGATGTTCACCTGTCTTGTCCCACGTGTCATGGGTCCTCGCCTTTGATTGCTGAGTATGCAGATATGGTACTGTGTATTTATCTATGCAATGGCTGTTAAACATTTTAGGTTGTTTCTTGTTTGGGGGCTCTCATGAATACAGCTGCTCTGAATTCTCTTCTCCAGGTCTTTAGGTGAATATGTTTTTGTTTCTCTTGAGCAAATACCGGGAAGTGAAGATGCTGGGCCATAGGGTAAGTGTCTGGTTAGTTTTATAAGAAACTTCCAGACTATAAATTCATAGGACCAAAGGCACAGAAATGGTGTTGTAATAGTGTTGTATGGTGACAGATGGCAGCTTCACTTGGGGTGAGCAGACTTGTCGAATCACTATGTTGTACACCCGAAACTATGTAACATTGCGTGTCGACTATACTCCAATACTTAAAAAATAAATAAATAAAGCAAAGAAAACTCTGGGCCTTTTCTCAGAACGGTCGCACCATTTTACTGTTTCTATCAGCTATGTCCAAGCCGTCCAGTCGCTCCATTTCCTTGTCAACATTTGATATTGGCGATCTTTTTAATTTCAGTCATTCAGGAGGCTGGGAATGGTATCTTATTATAGCTTCAAATTTGCATTTCTCTGGTGATTAATAATGTAAAGCATCTTTCACAGGCTTACACATTTCCTGGGGTTTTGAAAATGAGCTGAGCTCTTGACCTACTCATGAAGAGACCCTGGGAATTTGGGGGGAACCAGAGGACCATATGTCATAATCTCTACCTTTCCTAACCTAACTTTTAAAACTTGAATTGTTCATCACATGAGTAACATATGTAAATAAGTTCATATAAGAATATTAAAACATTTGTATGAGACTTGAGACCCCCTTGACTACACCAAGGGCTCCCTTCCTAACTCCCTTGCTTCTCCTCAGAAGTTCTTCTTTCTATTTGTAGACATGATCCTATAGAAAATATCCAGTATTTTTTTGTGTGTTCTTACATAGATGATATAATCCTATACCAATTATTCTTCGGCTTGCTTTTTCCTGTCATCACACTGTCTCTGAGAGCCTGCCATGTCACCACATTGCTTAGAATTCCATTCTAAGGATGAATCCTAGTCTACGAATCAGTTTCCCTACTGCTCGATATTTTTGTTTGCTTCCGGTGTTTCCTATTGCAAACAGCATGACAGTGAGCATCCTGTCCTTGTCTCCTTTGCTGCCAAACGTGTGTTTCTTGAGGCAGATTACAGGCAGTGGAGCCTTCAAGTGGTTGTATCAGTCAGTTTCTATTGCTACAATAGTGCTGCATAACAAATAGCCCAAGACTTAATGACTTAGAACAACAATCGCTTATTCTTTCTCACCAGGCAACGGGGTGGTTGGGCAATGCTGCAGACTTAGTGTGAGCTCAGTGGAGGGTAGCTGGGTTTGCTTATGAGGTCAGCTGGCAGGTGAGCTGGGGGCTGGCTGGCCTTGAACGGCCTTTGCCGACACAAGTCATCTCTGCTCTAGATGGCCTTACTCCCTCGAACCCATTAACCTGGCTTGTTCTCATGGTAGAGGAGGGGGTCCAAGTGAGTGAGGGGCAATGTGCGGGGCCTTCTAAAGTCTGGGCTCAGAACCAGCACACATCACTTCTCTGTTCTATTGGCCGAACAGGTCATGAGGCCACCCACTCTCAAGTGTTGGGGAAATAGAATCCATCTTGTGATAGGAAGAGTGACAAGATACATTACGAAGGTTATGGACATAGGGAGAGGAAGAATTGAGGCCATTTTTTTTGCAATCAATTCAGCACAGTTTTTGAGTAGGCACATTTTCCATTTAATTGGATGCTGCCAAATCGTCATCCCAAATGGCGGGTCCAGTTTACACCTCCTGGGCAGCGGACAGGAGGGCTTACTAACCCACACCCTCACCCACACAGAGTCTGTGTACTTGGCCAGCAGTCAGGCTGGATCTGTCATTCTCCAGCACAGCTCACGGGTTCACAAGGCTACAGGAGAAATGAAATCCATCTTCCCAGAGCATTAATTTTACTCATCTTTTTGAGATGAAAAGAACCCTCTTTTAAAAAATTCAAACAACACAGATACACTGCATCAAACTGCAAAACTTACAGAGGCTTAAAGAAAATAAAGGGTAAAATCTCAAAGCACTATCTTGCTTTTAAGGCCAGCTACTTCAGACTTGACATATACCCTCAGAATTCCTGCATTTGTTCAGTTGTGTGCTTGTCTAAGACTTCAAGATTGCCTCCTACAGACCAGGCATGGCTCCTGGTGCTGGGGATATAGGGGCAGATGTGAGTAACCAGGTCCTTGAACTTGTGTAGTTAAAAATTCAGGTAGAAGAGGAAAGAAAACTAGAAACATTGATATCGTGATTTCAGGAAAAGAGAAATACTATGAAGAAAATAAAACAAGGTGGTAGGGAACTACCAGAGCTGGAATTGCCACTTTAGACTGGGAGGTCAGAGAAAGTGCCTTTGAGGAGGTGACATTTGAGTAGAGTCCTAAATGACAAGAAAAAGACAATGAGGTTGGAGATCTGAGGGATGTACATGCCTGGTAGAGGAAACGGCAATGCAAAGGCCCTGGGGTTGAAACTGAGTTTAGTGTTGCTCAGGAACAGGAGAAGGACAACAAGGCTAAAGCCCAGGAGCCCAAGAGAGAAAAGTAGGAGTGGAAGGCATAGAGGTTGGCTGGGCCAGACATCTATTGAACATCTAACATGTGCCAATCACCGTGCCAGCTACTTTCACACTCTTCTGCCTTTGTGACACAGAAGTTAGTGCACCCTCTACTGGTCTACCATAAGTGGGTGAAAATGGATCTATGAAATAGGCAGTAAGAGTGAGAGGAAGGTAGGTTGGTCGAGAAGATGGTGGCGAGCTGTGGCTAGTGTTGGTTGGAGAGGATGAGCGACCGTCAGGTCATGATTTGGTCCAAGGAACCAGAAGGGAAAAGGATGAACTAAAAATGCTTCAGGGGAGCTCCAGGGACACTGTCAAAGGGCCACTAGGAAGGGGTCGGCTGCATAGACCAGGTGAGCCTGGGCATGAGTTCAACCACCAGGGCCCCAGCAGCCAACCACACATGCGTACCCTTGACCTCATGAGGAACAGAAAGGAGAGCAGTTGGCTAGCCTAGAGGGTCCCCTTGCGGCAGCACAACCCAGGAAAATCTGAGTTATGTAGTTGCTGTGCAGGAAAGATTTGCCTTCAAGACTTTCCTCCCACCTTTTAGCAGTTCTGGGTTGTTGGACAAGTCACCCCATCACTCACCCTCTATTTTGTCACCTATAATAAGGGATAATGATACTATTTAATACCTCAGAATGGTTGAAGAAGATTTTAGAGGATATTGTGTATGTGGGGCACCAGTCGAGTCACACTCACTCACCGAGTACATTACCACTAGGGCTCCATTATACCCCGAGGTCCTTTACCACTCACGGGGCCCTATAGTCTGATGGACTTGGGTTCCAATTCCAGCTCCGTCACTGTGTGCTCCATTTGTGTGACCTTGGACAGGTGACTCTAGCTCTCTGATCCTTGGTTTACTCAACTGTAAAATGGAGAGGACAGGAATCCCCCACTTCCCCTGACCTGCTGAATGAGATCATGCACGTGCTGGGCTGGGTACGTAATAAATGCACCATGAGACGTAGCAAGCGATGATGGCGGTCACAGCTGTGCTCGCCCTGACACCTCTTTGAGCTAGAGCTGTCATGCAAAAACAATAGGAAGGCAGTCCGGAAACCAAGATTCTAGCCCAGGTCTTCCCCATTCCGAGTCTGTCCTTTCCAGGCCATTTGTTGTCTCTTGGACCAATGTCTCCAGGGACCCTCTCTCTGGAGGGGGCAGTGGTCTCATCAGAGCCAGCGGACAGCTTTGAGGGGTCAGAGCTGGAGAGACTGCAGGACTGGGCCTGCTGTGACCCCCCTAGAGGCCTCTGTCAGACCTCGCCTTGCGTGTCTGCTCATGAGACATCCAGCCACATTCTCTCTTGTGGCCATTCATTGATCGCTTCAGCAGCTATTAACTCAGTTCATTCGTAGGACCTAGGCACCATTCTAAGTGCTGGAGTACAGGACTAATGGCCCAAAGCGGACAGAGAACCCTCCCCCACCTGCTCTCTGGGAGCTGACATTCCAGCAGAAGAAGGATGGCAGAGACAGACCACAAACAGTAAAGAAAATAAATAAGTTTTGAGGTGTGGTAGGTGATAAGAGCTATGTGCGAAACAAAACAAAATAAAATCCACAATAGAAAAAAACGGGATCAAAGGATCCAGCTTGCAAGGGATTGGGGGAGGGGCGGTTGCCCAATGAAATAAGGAGGTGGGGGTGGAGGAGGGGTGTGTGAGCCCAGCTTACTTGAAGGGGGAAGGGAGGAGTCATGACCTCATCTGGGAAGGGCAAGATTCCAGCTCAGGGCCCCGCTAGGGCAGAAGATGGAGCTGCTGGCTGAAGGGGTAGTGTGGAGGCCCGTGGGGCCAGAGCAGAGTGGGGCAGGGAGGGTGGATGTCGAGGTCTGAGAGCGGCCCTAGGCTTCCACTCTGCCCTGGTGGGGGCCATTTTAAGGTTCCAAGCAGAGGAGAAATGTGCTCTGCCTTCTGTTTCTGAAGGGCCCCATTGGGGGCTGGGAGGAGAACAGATTGTAGGGGCAGGCGCAGGGAGACCAGTGTGGAGGCTCTGGCAGCCATTGAGGCAAGACCAGGGTGCTGCAGTAAGGGGATATGGAGGGTGAAGAGTGGCCAGACTCTGGGTCCTTCCTCATTAAAGCTCATGCACCATTTGATTCCCTGGGGGAAACTTCTGTACCCCCTCCACCCCCACTGTGGTGTCCGGCACTGACTGTTGGGACTCAGGTTCCAAGGAGCTGCAAATGGTTGAAGGGAGTGAGACTGCTGCCCAGGGGTAACGGAAGGAGGACAGCACATCGCCCCCGGCTCCGGTCTCCAGTTGGTCCTCTCTGTGCCGGCCAGGAGTTTAGCAGAAAGATAGAAAGGACTAGAATCAGAGAGGCCCTGGGTTGCTTTGCTGCCCCAGCTTCTTAGGCGTTGGGACTCCTTCGTGGGCTCAGTATCCTCATCTAACTAAACTAAGGAAAGCTCCTCCTCCCAGGTCCCATCAAACGGCGGCGGGGGGAGGGGGGCAGCTCTTTTCCAGGGGACAGCCCAGAGGACCAGGGACAGAGGTAGGGTAACGACAAACTTCCCCCCTCTCCCGTGCCATCACACACAGGGCAAGGCTGCAGAAGGAGGAGGCGAGCGCCCCGGGAGGTTAGAAGCCCCACCAACAAGCCAGGAGAACACCAACAAGCTTTTTACCGGACCCAGAACAGCACCCAAGGTTTCCTGGGAGGTTGGTTTTAGGGGCTGCTACTAGAAGGTGGATCTGGGACGGGCATTGTCACCCCTGAAAGAGGAGCTAGATCTCTTTCCTAATCTGTCCCCTGAGCAAAAGCATGGTATGCCGCATGGGTGGGTGAGCCCAGAAAAGGCGGGCTGGAGGATGGCGTCATGGGGACCCACGTGCACACGTGCTACACCAACACACCTCTTAGGCAAACACCTGGCTTGTCTGTTCAGGTTCGAACGCTGACTGAAGAGCCGCTCTGTGCCAGGGGCCTTCACCTGCATCGTTTCATTAGATATGTTCCATGGAAGTCAGGGAGCAGCGTGGCGGCAAGAGATGGTCTTTGTTTGATTTTTAATTCCAACCAGCTACCAGGCAGCTTCATACATGCCTCCTTCCCCAGAAGTCCTCTGAGGTGAGGGTTGTTATCCCCACTGTACAGATGAGGACACTAAGGCTCAGAGAGCTGGGGTGACTTATCCAGAGTCACACAGCGGGGAGAGACAGCTGGGCTTGGAACCTGGTTTGTGATCTTGTCCTTCTCCCTCCGTCTTTGCCGTGTGGGCGGGTAATAATCATAAATTATCATCATAACAATGATGATGATAGTCTACTCACGGAGCACTGAGTATGTGCTATGCACGCCTCTGAGCTGATTAGACACTTTTTCTCCTCTGCTCCTCTTGCCCTGGGTGGGGGTGGGAGGGGCAGGAAGGTGTGGTTGGGAGGGGGTTGCAGAGCGGTGCTGAGCACACAGCCACTCTCTGGAGACTGCCCACTTTGCAGAGGGTTGGGACGCTCCTCACTATGACCTCGTATCTTGTGGGAAATGAAACTCCAGGGTGTGGGCCTGAGCCCAGCGGGTCCTGCCATGCCAACGGCCGCCAGGGAGGGCTCTGGAGGGCTTGATGCTTGGTGGCTGGTGGCTGTCCGGGAGGTGCCCTGGGTGTCCAGCTGCCCTACTTGCAGAGGAATGTGGTCATTATATTTTGGAACCTTGAGGAGGAGCCATTTGGGTCTGCGTCCCTGGCCTGTGACACCCTATCGATGGCCCTCTCCCTGCTCCCCTCACCCGACAAATGAGGGCACTCGCCAAAGTATCCCTGCAAGGCTGGCAGAAGGACTGAATGAAGATGTCACTCATTCAGTGGATCGCCTGCCTGGTGCTGGAGGCCACGGGGGGCTCAATGTGGCCCCGCTCTTTCCTCCTGTCACATGCAGTCTGCCCGGGGACTCTGGGAAATAGGGTGCTCGCCCAGGTTGTGGGCAAACAGGGCCCGACCCTCGTGGAGAAGCCGATATATTAGCTTGCTGGGGTTATGTGACCAACCCAGCGGTTCCAACACCAGAAGTGTGGGACACTTGTCATGGCTCCGGAGCTGTAGGTCTGAAATCCATATATTGGTGGGGTTGGTGCCTTCTGAGGGCCACGAGGTGGTCGGTGTTTGTGTCGCTCCCCTAACTTCTGGAGGTGGTCTTCCCTGGCCTCTTCCTGGTCTCCTCCATGGCAGATGGGAAGGTGTGGGTATGTGTCTCCCCTCTGTTGGTGTCTGGTGGTCCCAGCTGCCCTAGCCTAATGGGGGCCCACCCTAATGACCTCATTTTAACTTGATTGTTTCTGTCAAGACCCTAGCTCCAAATAAGGTCACATCTTGAGGTACTGAGGGTTAGGATGTCAACATAGGAATTTTGAGGGGACACACTTCAGCCCATAACAACCAGGGAGGGAAAGAACCATGCTGGCTTCTTCCCTCTGCTCTCCCCGGGGAACACTGGACAGGACTGGGCACCTCTGCAGCACCATCACCCAAGGGGCCCCTTCCCCCATTGAAGTGGAGGGACAAGCCCTCAGAGAGGGCAGATGAGCTGGCCCATCGCAAGGGCATAGTGAGATGAGGACACGCCACGTACCTGTGGACGCCGCCACTTGTCTTTGCCTCTTCGGAAGTTTATAGAAAGGGGTGAACAGGCCTGAGTTTTCTGAAACACCTTTGTAAGAAAATGGTGGCCATATTCTCCTTTGGAGCACCTTGAGGGCAGGGCCTAGACATTGGTCAAGTCTGTTTGGCACAGCCTGGCACGGGGCCTGGCTGGTGAGCATGAGGAACCTTGGAGTCCTGCTCCAGGCTCTTCATCGCTGTGTGGCTTTGGGCAAGTTGCTTAACCTCTCTGAACCTCAGTTTCATGACTGATAAATTAGAGGGAAGACTTGAATGCATAAGAAAGCTCAGCACAGAGCTGGGCATACAATGGCAGCTCAAAGAATGCTATTCTTCTTATACTTGATGATTTGATTGGGTGGAGGGATGAAGGGAAAAGTCATAGCTCTCAATTCATTGATTTCCTGGCCACGCTTTCCTTTGATCAACAAAATCTGCCTCTGGCATCAGGTGCAAAACCAGGCCCATCACTTACTGGCCTGTGACCTTGAGCAAATTATGATCACTCGGACCCTCAGCCTCCCACTATAAAATGGGAAGGAGAGGCCGCCCCTGAGAGTTGGTGTGAATATAAAATGACATGTGCACATGTGTAATGAGCTGGGCCCGGCGCTTGGCACACGGGCGCGCTCAGGAAACACCAGCTCTCTGTTGGCAGCTGAACAAGCGTGCTGGTGACGGCAGCTCCATCCGCCGATGGGTGGTCTGCCCACACGGCATCGGGGAGGCAGCAGTGTTTCCATGGTAGGCCCAGGAGGCGCTTCTATTTTCAGATGACACTTGGTGACATCTTAACAATGCTGGAATGAGATAGGACCCAGCGAAACAGCTATTTCCTACCAAGGATCTGAGCCTTGATGGACAGGGAGGGAGGTGTCTCTGACCCCAGTGTAGCCCTGATCTGGGTTTTAGCTGAGCAGTAGGGACTGGAGGGGCCCCTGTGGGGGGTGTGGCTGAGCCTACTGCCTTCTACTCTTCCTGTGGCACTCTGGATTTGTCCTGCACCCCTGTTCCCTGATCTGGGCCGCAAACGGCTGGCCTGCGTGAACTCTTTTGGTAGCTCCCCATTACATGGTTTCTAGCTGGGGCTAGTTGACGGGAGCCTGGCAGAGGTCAGGGCACTGCCTCCCTACAGCGCTTTCCTCCAGGCAGCCCTCCACACACAGGTCCCCCTGCTGCTTCGGCCCGGTGCTTCTGCTGGCTTCCCCAGTGACTGGCACTGTGCCATGCTAATTTCCCTACACCCTGCTTGTACCTTTGAAAACATCCTTGAATTACCCCGCTTGAGGGCACCTTAGGTTTCCTTATGGATCCCATCTGATATACTACCTTCAGTCACCTTCTTCTCCCTCCCTCCCTCCCTTTCTCCTTGCCTCAGCTAAACTCTCCTTTCCTTCAGGCCAGGTGAATGCTTACTGACCTTCCCAAACCCAGCCCCAAATGTGCGTTCCCTGAGAGATGGGGGACTTCTCTCCTCCAACACCTCACAGCATCAGGGCGTTCCCACACAAATCCCGGGTTTCTGCATTATCACAATCTATGGCTCTGGTCCCTTACAACAGGACAGGATGGGCTCTCCTTCCATGCCAGCCTACAACTGGGTTACCTTCGTGCCCCTGGAGCCCAACAAGGAGTCTGGTCCAGGGTGGATGCATAGTAAACGTTTATTAAATTGAATGACTGTATAGCTAGAAAGTCCTGGGAGTTCAAAGAAGAGGATGATCACAAGAAGCCAAAGTAGTCAAGGAAGGCTTCCTGGAGATGGTGGCTTGAAGCAGGGGATTGAAGGTATGAGTGAGGGAATTCCTGGAAGGGAGAATGGCATGTGAAGCTTCATAATTGTACATTAGAAACATCACAGGAGGGCACCTGGGTGGCTCAGTTGGTTAAGCGACTGCCTTTGGCTCAGGTCATGATCCCGGAGCACCAGGATCGAGTCCCACATCGGGCTCCCTGCTCTACGGGGAATCTACTTCTTCTTCTGACCTTCTCCCTTCTCATGCTCTCTCTCATTTTCTGTCTCTCATAAACAAACAAACAAACAAATAAATATTAAAAAAAGAAAAGAAAGGAACGTCCCAGGACCCAGGAAAGACACCCTCCAGGCTCCACAGGTACAATGGGTAGCACACACCAGTCCTCAAGGGGCCCATGGAAACTGTGCTCATTTCTTATAAAGCCATTATGAGTAATTACTATAATCTACTCCGGGTACATTCGGCTTTATGTCAATGCAGTCATAAAATAGAATTTTAGTAAATGTTTATAGGGCAATGGACCATGAAGACAAAAGTGCCTAAGGCCCACGCAAGTCACAGCGTGTCCCTGACCTTTGGGGTGGCAGTGCAAGCTACAGGGGAGAAAATAGAAACCGAGGTTTGGAGCTGGGTGGCCCAAGGTCACTCAGCACTTGGGTGTTGGAGCTGGGGTCTGTACAGAGGACAACCTGGCCCCAAATATCCTGTCTGTGGGCTGGTAGTTTTCTTCGGGTCATCTATCAAACCTCCCTGTTCCAGTCTCCATGGAGGCTTCAGATTTCCAGGCTCCAGTGGTCAGAAATTTGATAGACATCCCCCCACGCCCCCCCCCCCCCCGCAGTAAGGTTGCCCATTATACACATGGGTGTTCTCAAGTGCAGAGCCGGGAGGGACCTTCCCGGGGTCTGGTCTACTGGCTCCCTTTCCAGATGGGGCCCTGAGGCTCAGCATGGGGGGTGCTACTCCTGGTCCCGGGGTTAGGCGGTGGGATGGAGACTAGCCCTCCCCCAGCTGCCAATTTATCATCCAGTGCTCCCCCATTCCCACTCCATCTCGTTTATGTTGAGCCAGAATTAGACAAGAATCTGACATTGTCCAGATGGAAAAGTCCAAGGTTTTTGGCGAGAAAGCTCCTTGCTCAGGGGAACTGTTGGAGATGGGAGTACTATAGCTCAAGTCTTTCTGGAACCCCACCCCCTGCCCCTGGGGCCAGAGATCTGCTTTCTCTCCCGCCCCCACCCAGCCCCATCCCACCTGTCCCGGCAGAACAGCTGGCTGGAGTCAGCTGAGGGGCCAGCTCAGCCCTCTCCCCACTTCTCTTGGGGTGGAGGTGAGCTAGCTGTGTCCATTCAAGGGTTGGCTCTCATCACATACTGTGATGGGGAGACTTCTCAGAGGCACCCTGACTTGAAGACATCCCCCTCTCAAGTATCTAAAATCCTATCATTTGTGCTTGATTCTGAGCAGAAAGGGTGTTTACTGGGCATTTCCTTTAAAGGCAAGGAAGTGAATGACTGTGTCAGATCATCTTTCACTGTGGCCAAGTGCCTGGGCAGCGCGGGGATGCTGAGGTTCTAAGAGTTTGGACACGGAGGGGGAGGGGGACCATAATTATCGCCTTAGCCCTCTATGACCCCTGTCCTGTCCAGGGAGGTGGCAGAGCACAGTAGTTAGGGATAGGGGCTGACTTGGGTCATGGTCCTAGCTTTGCACTGAGCCTCAGGATCTTTAAAATGCAAATGAAGATTTTTGAGGGAAAATAAGAAAGATCCCTCATCAGGGAGTTTGCCTTGGCTCATAAGAAAGGTGGGGGGGCAGGTGTCAAACAGGGAAGAAGGAGGATTTATAAGAGAGTGACCCAACCTGATAGGACACAGGAGGAAGTGTCATCTGGTCAAAGCAGAGCTGGCTGGGGGTGGGGTGGGGGTGGAGTGTCTCTGAGGCAGGTCTGGATATTTGTGAGTGACACTTCCTAAGCATTTGTGGGGTGGAGATGAGGAAGAATTTATCTGTAGAATTTATTTGCAGACACAATCGACATTGGGGTCCCCCAACCATGATCTTCAGCCAGCCCACTGCTGAGCATTGCTGCCCTTTAACCCTGCACCCCAGCTCACCCTTCTCTCTGGCTCCCCTCCCTCTGTGTTGCTCTTTATTCTTTCCCTGTCATCTCCGTCTCTTTTCAGAGCAAAATGCATTCCAGGCTGTTTCTGGGTGCAGTCTGTGTTCCTACTCAGTGACCTGGCTTTTGGATACAGGGCCTTCAGCTGTCTCATGGGGTCAGGTGGTGCTCTGCTAAATCATCTCATGGAGCAACATCCCTGCCAGGAGGAAGCCATCGCCATCTTTATTCTCTAGATGTGGAAACTGAGGCACAGAAAAGGGGCACCCTCTCTCTCTTCCCAGCCCACCTTCTTGCCCAGGGTGCCCCACTCCTGGGAAGGCAGCCTGGGACCCGTTGCAGAGCAATCTCCTCTCATGTGTCCCAGCCGAGATATAGCTTGTTATAGCAGAAGACATTCATTGCTGAGTCAGGATTTGCGCTTAAGTTAGAGATAATAATCCCCCTTTCGTAGTTCTCAATTAATCTTAATTAAGTGAAATGAGTTGCCTCTAGTCACAAAGCTCATGAGGAACAGAGCCGGGATCTGCAGCCACATGTGTGTAATGTCAAAGTTTGTGCTTACAATAAGCCAGCATTCAAATTGTAGCTTTGCTCCTTATAGGCCGGGTGGTCTTGGGCAAGTCGCTTGACTCCTCTGAGCCTCAGTTTCTTCATCTGTTGAGTGATTATAGTAACATTTCTGCCTTTTAAGCTTGTCAAGAGGATTAAATGAAGTTGTGTCCAAAGGTGTGTCCCAACAGGGCTGTGGGGGCTGCTGCTGCTGACCCAGCTCCCAGCAGGTGATGGCGAGGAGAGCTGACATCCAACGGGGACCAGTACCTCATCCTCACCACAACCCTCTGAGGCGTTATCGTCTTCTGCATTGTACAAATGAGACAACTGAGGCACAGAGAGGGAGAGTCATTTGCCCAAAGGCTATATAACTCACATGAGGCAGAAGCCTGGTTTTCTTTTTTTAATTTATTTTTTCATTTTTTAACAAATTTAATTCCAGTACAATTAACATACAGTGTTATATTAGTTTCAGGGGTACAATTTAATGATACAACAATTTTATACATTATTCAGTGCTCAGCATGGCAGGTGTACTCTTAAACTCCTTCACCTATTTCACTCACCCTGTTGGGCTATTTAAATAATGCTGCTTAAACATAAGGATGCATATATCTTTCCAAATTCGTGTTTTTGTATTCTTTCATGAATACCCAGTTGTGGGATTACTGGGCCATAATGTAGAATGTAGAAGCCTGGTTTTCTATGCCTTTAACCCAGAGCAAAGCTGCCTTCCTGCCCCCAGTGGGATTCATCCTAAACTGCAAATGAGGTTAATCCCTTAAAAAGTATAGCGTCAAGTATAGAGGGTTTTAGCCCTTTCGAAAACCAGAGTCCCAGGCAGCCCAGTCCCTCTGGATGTTTGCTCTCAGCCAGGCCCTGAGCTAGCACCTGCCCTTCTGGAGCTCCCAGCTGGGCGGAGGAGCCAGAGGGACACAGTAACTGCCTGGGGCCCAGATGCTGGGGCAGAGAGGCCCAGGATGGGGTGTGAAGGGGCAGTGCAGGAAGCCGGGGCAGAAGCCCGCAATTCTGGGTTCAGGCCAGGCATGTGTGTGTGTTGGGGTAGAAGCGTGCTGGGGGTCCTGGAGAGCTATGGTGACAAAGGTGACATGTCAGCTGAGCTGGTGGACAAAGAGGGGAGGGCACTGCGGACAGGAGGAGTAGTCTGAGCCAAGGCAAGGCAACATGCTGAGGCAGGATATGCAGCCGAGCACAGGCTGCGGGACGTGGGTAGGGGTGAGGGACACGTGCAGATGGTGGGGGTCAGAAAACAGGCTGGAGAGACTGGTTTCTACCCAGAAAGTCTCGGTTGAGAGCCCCGGGGTCTGTTTCCAGGCAGCACCCATGTGTTTCCCATGTAGGCTATCCAGGATTCACACTTGGGGAATTACAGGTTATATCCCCAGTGGCCCCGGGGCTGGGAAAGAAAGATGATGTAGCTCCATGAGGAGCCGGAAAGACCTCAGTGCCAGTCCAGGTCTGGCACTTGCTGGCTGTGTGCCCTCAGGCTAGTTTCTCTGCTTCTCTGTGCCACACGTGCCTTACTGGTAATAATGCACAGTTAATTTCCAAGGTGCTTATGAAGCTCTGACAAAGCTCATCCGACATGGTGCCTGGCACATAGAAAGCACGAGAAATGTCGTTCCGTTCTTCTCTCTTCACAAGGTGCTTTTATCCCCTTGTGTTAGCAAAATGATAAGGGCCATCTGATTTTGTCAGACTGGCCCACTTGTCAGAGACAGAGGCCAGGTCGAATCGGCTTCAGGGAAAATTGAAGAGGCTAACGCCAAAGGGCCCAGCTCCGAAGGAAGCAATGTGCATGCTGCACAAGGAACATTCTGTCTCTTCCTCTCTCTGCCCATCAGCTTTGTTTTCCCCTCCTGCTGCTGTGCCATCTCCAGGAGGCCAAGCCTGAGGCTCTCAAAAGTCCCACTCAGCAACCCAGTCGAGAGAGAGAGAGAGAGAGAGAGAGAGAGAGAGAGAGAGAGAGAGAGAGGTGCTTTCTTCTGGTGACCGGAGCTCAGTCCCCAGGAAGGATTCTGACTGGTGCTGCTTGGGTCATGTGCCCATTCCTGGGCTAATCACACTGGCCAGTAATGCAGTATTTCAAGCGGCCAGGCCACAGCGGGTGAGGGAGGGGGGCACTGTCTGTGACCACAGGAATCAGGAGCCCTCACTGGACAGACAAAAAAAGCAACTAATAGAGGATAATTCTCTGAGAAAGGAGCTCAAATCATATACCTGAAAACCTAGGCAGGCCTTCCCTGTCCCGGCACTGCGTCTTCCTTGGACACACTTTGCCCCGTCTGGCACATTTCACACCAGGTCTGCTTCACCCGTGAGTTCCTCCAGGCAGGACTGCGATCCTGATGCACAGGCCGGGGCTGGGCACACAATGGGGTTCTGAACCCATATCTTCATGCCAGCATCGGGCATCCTCTCCACGGCCTTCATCTGCACTGTCGAGCCCTGCCTTCCCCGGGAGACATCGATTTCCCTATCCTCTGGGTGCGGGGGAAGACCCCAGGCCTGCATTCCTGCTGAGTCCCCCAAGAGCTGGCTGGAACCCTAGGGGCTGGTGTCCCAGGTCACACGCCTGTTTGGCTTTGCCTGCTTCCGCTTATGCTTCTTTCCCTCACTGGTTATGTGGGAGCCACCGAGGTCCTTCACAAAGTGACTGGGCTGCTCTGGGCGTGAAGGGCCACAGCTGGCTCCCCGTTAGGCCAACGGCCCCTCATCCTCCGCACCCCATCCTGGAGCCCCCTCCCCTCCCACGCAGAAGCTCCCGGGCCACTAACTTTCCCCAAGATGAGTCCCCGCGAATGCCTTGGTCTTGTTTCACCCCGGTGGTTCACACTGCTGTACAAAGAGGAGTTTTTTCCTTTTCTCTCTTTCCTTTTTTTGGGTACTATTTAAAAGAGAGTAATGTAAGTCTCAGATCCCCTCACATCATGTTAATGTTAAAGTAGGACTAAAAATAAATCTCGGGTTGCCATAGGAACCCTGACTGTTGCTAGGTTTAGTCTGTGGGGGATTGGGAGCTCTGCTTTTTCTGGCCCTGTTAGAAGGTGGCGGTCATGGCT
>PITA01003149.1:0-35152 GCA_004023965.1 Spilogale gracilis
CCCTTTATAGATTATACCCCCACATGAAGAGGGCCAATCAGGCACGAGAGACTGTGGAAACGTCCCATTACCACCGCCCATCACCTGTAACCATAAAAACTCTCCCCTAACCCTGTCAAGTACTCAGTCTTTGCGGAATTCCTTCCACTGAGCTCACTGGTGCAATAAAGCTATGTTCTCCCAGCTCCCCGTGTGCCACTTGAGTTTCCTTGGTCGCCTCAGATTTTTCTGCAACAGCATTGATTTGCTGCCAGCAATGTGTGAGTGTTCTAATTGTTTCACATCCTTGTCAGCACTTGGCATTGTCAGTTCTTTTTATTTTAACCTTTCAATAAGTGGGTAATAGTATCTCGTTGAGATTTTAATTTTATTTCTCTAATGTCTAATGAGGTTGAATGTATTTCAGGTGCTTATTTGCTATTTATATATAATTTTTGATGAAGTACTTATTCAGATCTTCCACTTCCTTTAAATTGGGTCATTTGGTCTTTTTATTGTTGAGTTTTCAGAGTTCTTTGCAAATTTTGGATACAAATCCCTTACAGATACACATTTTGCAAGTATTTCCTCCCAGTCTGTGGTTTGTCTTTTCATTTTCTTTTTCTTTCTTTTTTTTTTTTAAAGATTTTATTTATTTACTTGACAGAGAGATAGTAAGAGAGGGAACACAAGCAGGGGGAAGTGGGAGAAGGAGAAGCAGGCTTCCTGCTGAGCAGGGAGCCTGATGTGGGGCTGGATCCCAGGACCCTGGAATAAGGACCTGAGCCAAAGCCAGAAGCTTAATGACTGAGCCACCCAGGTGCCCCAATCTTTTCATTTTCTTAACACTATCTCAAACTATTATATTTTATATTTTATTTTTTAGAGAGAAGGAGACAGTGGGGGTTTGGGGGGAAGGGGCCGAGAATCCCAAGCAGGCTCCACATCCATCCTGGAGCCCAACACAGGACCCAATCTCACAACCCCGAGATCATGACCTGGGCTGAAATCAGAGATGGACGTTCAACTGATGGAGCCACCTAGACACCCCTCAAACTCCTATATTTTTAAATGCTAACAGCACAAGTATTATGATTGTTTTTCTATGTTCTATATTTTTTAAAAGAGAAATTAACTAATGAGAATAATAGACTCTTTCCTTTGATGGAACATTTAAAAATGATATCCATGAATATTATAAACCAAATAGCAAGTTTTTGTGATGCTGCAGCTTTATCTTTAATATGAACCTTGGTCATGACAATAAAACCTAGACTCACAGATATCCTCTATCGTATATGTAATGAGAAGAACTTTAAATCTTTAAGAAATGACAAAGGAAACCGACACATCTATGATATAGGATATCAATCTGCCTGCCTTGGCTTTCGAAGCACAGTAAAAGGGAACATTTTCAAATAGTGAGCTGTCTCTTTTATTTATTGATCTTTAGCTAGAAATAAAGCTATAGTAAAATGCTCTCTCCATATCTTTCTCACTGTATGAAAACAGGGTTACAGATCAATTGATTTACCATCACAATTGATTAGTTACCTTCCCTACTATCTCTATTGTGACAGAAGACATGCAGTCATATAGATCTTTCATTAGGAAAGTCATTGAAAAGCTAAGGTTCATTGCATGTTTAAATGGTTTGTAGCCCACTCATTAAGCCATTAACGAACCATTAATATTGCTTAACCTCAAACCTTACAGATAAAATAAGTTACTGCTGTTTTATCTTCTCAGTGCACCTTTGCAAAGTGAACAAGTACTTGATTTTGTTAAAATCTGACTTAAATATTCAGAGAAGTGTCAAGGAATTCAGGTATTTAGACGATTAACACTAATAAAATTTATGTGTGTATCCCTTTAGATGCATACCCCAAAGCATAAAGAGCGGGCAACCAACACAGAGGCATGGTTTAAAATTGCTTCTTTCCCACCAATCTAATCTATTTTCAATATTTTCTATATTTTCAAGTTTTCAATATTTTCTACATTGTTACTATTCTCAATAACATTCATTTCAATGAGAAATTTTCTTTGTGATGTTCTTAACCGTAGCAGTAAAAATAAATAAAACTTGGTCATTTAAGACTGTCTAACATCTTAGTACTCAAGCTTTAAGTTCAGCTAAGTAAGAGATCAAATGCAACATCTAACGATCATCTATTGGTAGGTTTCTCTTGAATTAAAGCTAGGGGAATTTGTGTGAGTCCTGATTATTATCAATTACATGGCCAAAATATGTCATATATCTTGTACAGAGTAGAGCATATTAAGGATGTCATCTACAGTCTTTGCTTGAGGAACCATGAGATCAACTATACTGGACATACAAGTTCTTGAAATAACTTTTTATAAGATTTTTTCAGGGCAGTTCTCTCCACAGGAAAATCTATTGCAATGCAAAATCAACCATTTCTTTTAAGTCTAGAATAAATAATGTGAACACAAGAACCCCCATACATTTAATGGCATATATGCATGTAGAAAAGTGAACAGAGTAGAATGTGCCATTAGGGAAAGTTATAAATAGAGCTTCCAGTTCATATAAAAGAGTATCACAAAACCATAGGGACACTGTACAGTAAGTAAGTAAATGTGAATAACCTTTACCAATCCATCTACAAAAGAGAAGAAATTAATATATATCTAGCAACTATACGAAATATTGCCACTCAATGTCAGTTTGGTCAGATGATGGCTGAATTTCATTCTATTTTTTAGTTCCTAACTACTTAAAACCTTTAGCACTTCTTGGTCATAAAAATTAAGGACTGGGTCACGCAACAGCTCACTGATGAATGAGAGTTGGGTACATGTAATATCATTACCTCTATAAAATTCATGCATGTGCTTTACAAAGTAACTTGTAAATTGATAATCAACTTAAAGGGCCAACCCTAGAAGACCTAAAACGTCTGGTTGCAGTTTGCATTTATTAAAATCATTTGTAACAGCTCAGCTTTTCTCTATGACCAGACAGAAGAGCCTGAGCTGGTCTCTTATAGGCAGGTGAATGTGATAAGCAGGGAGTTAGTGCCTTGGGCCATAACTTTCTGAGGCATTTTAATTATTTTCAATACACATGAGGACAATCACACATGTCCAAAGAATCATGCAAATATCTCTTTGTTGAAAATATGTCCTATACCCTGAGGCACTGGAGAGGGTGGAAATGAACTTTGGGAGAGTGTACAAGTCAGTGCACCATAGCACTGAAAGGAGAAGGAGCCAGGGACGCAGGTCCTTTAAATGTGGCTAGCAGCTTGTTCTCTCTCTACATACCTACCGAAATTGTCTACCATTGATCCAGAGGTGTGTGTAACTGGGATTCTGTATTTGGAGAGGAAGAGATGGCTTGAGGACCAAGATGATCATTTTATGTCTTTGTTAAATAAAGCTAACATGTCGACATAAATTACCTAAAAAACAAGAAAATGCTTATCTGTGGGCAAGTCCAGGTTTTCTTTATATTTTCTCAAGTGGCTCTAGGAGAATGATGACTCACCATAGATAGAGGGGATTACTCTTCTAGACCAGTGTCAGAGAGAAAAACAATCCATCGGACGTGCACGAGTCCTAATGTTGGCTCCTGGATCTCTTTAGAGCATCACAGACTAGGTTTGGCTCTGAGTCTTGCTAGAGCCATCCCAGCCTAGGAAGAGAGCCCCCATGGTATTTTCCTGAGGTAATGGTAGAGATTCACAACAATCTGGGAGAGAACGGGAATCCAAATGTGGCGAGGGTCCTGTGGAGGAACCCTCAGAGCAGAGTAAAACTCTCTTCACAGAAGCTTTCCTTTAAATATAAAACACTGGTCAAAGCTTGACTCAAGAACAGTGTTCCACGTGGGGTCAGCCCTGATACATTCTGTACCCAATTGAGGGACTCTGGGCTGCCTGGGTTTTTAGGGGCTATCACCTGGCAGTTCTAGGGCATGTGCAGTTAAGGAACGCCCTGAGAAAACTGATTTGACTTTGCAATTAAAAGACACGAATAGGCATTTTCAGGACTAGTCTGGCGTGGCCACACAGGGTTGCTTGATCAAAGCAACTTTACAGCTCCCTAAAGGCTATCTTTGGATGTTAATGGGGTATTGACATGGAGCTGACTGGTCTCTTTTGTTGTTAGACATTGTAATGACTTTCATTATCTTGCAGCCCAATGTTATTGGCCTGGCATTTTGGGGTGAGAAATTGGCACATGGGACTTCCCATAACCAAAGAAGTCCTCTGGCCATTAGATTCCTTCAAATACTGGCAGTATCCTAAAATCAAAATAAGAAGTGAAAAAAAAAAAAAAGAAAGCTCATTTTTTCCTATTTATCTTTCTGTCATCTGTCATCTATATCTATTACCTGTCTGTCATCTATCTTTCATCTATCTTCTATCCATCTATCTTCTCTCACATCTCTCCTCCTTACACTTCTCTATCTACTGCATATAACATAGTCTCCTCTTTGGGACATCTTAAGAGAGGTCTCTTAGAGGTAAATAACCTAAAAAATACTAGCACAACTCTCTCTTCCTTTTTGTTTGTGTAACTAAAGAATTAATTAAATACTCAAATATTTTGTTCTTTTAGATATCTAAACTAAGAATGTGAGTTAAAAGGAAGGATTAAAAAAGGAGGGATTTTTATCTATTCCAGAAAATTTTTGTTACTAATTTATAATTTTCTTTAATGCCATATTTCCCAAACTGTCTGCAATTAGGAAGGCTATATGATTTAATATGCACTAAAATATTTTCGGTTTTCCGAGATTATTTTCATGAGAATGCAGTTATTAGGAAATCATGTGATATAAAACAAGATCTCTTCATGCTAAAATTGTATTAATAATTAATTGGAAGGAAAGTATTTCACCATGATAAATGAGAGACTGTATGGAAGGAAAGATGCCATTTTGTAGCAGAAATAATACAGTAACTTGCCGTTAAATACAAGACATCATATTAAAATTTACAAAGGCATCAAAATATATTAAAATTTGATTTAACTATGTTTCCTCAATTTCCAGTACTAGAGATAATAATTAGAGTTTTGCCACTATAATTATTAAAATGAAGGCAAACAGGGAAAATGTTTAGTAAAAATGTAAAAACAATTTGCTAGAAAAAAACCTAGTTGCCAGCAAAGTAAAACGATATGAAATTAAAGGGAAATAAAGGCTGCCCTGTTGGCTTAATGCAATAAGGATTTGATTTTCATCAAAATCAAGTCTATGAGCAACAAGGACATAGTTCTAATAGCAATGTAAGTCTGATGTTAACTTATGTAAGAGTAATTGCATTAAATTAAAACATGATGGCTAAATTAACAGTAGTTATTAACCTTCAGACCAGAGATGCCTGGGAGACTATAAAATATTCACTGAAGACAGTCAGAAATGCCCTAATTCTACAGATTTATGATCTCAGATGCTTCATTTGTGTGATTTCTTACTAAACACTGTTTTTAAAGAACCCCTCTTTTCTATTAAATCTTTTCATGAGTATTGAGTAGTTGCAGAAGAACATTTACAAAGTATGAACACAATAAAAGATTAAGGAATGGTGGTATAATATATACCCTCACACCCTGTGCCCTGTTTAAGGAAAATAACACCACATTGTAGATTTCCTTTTTATCCCATCCATTTCCTCTCTTCTCCAAATTAATCATTGTTCTGAACTTTTGTGTTTATCTTAATGGTTTTTCCAAATATATTTGTATACTTGAGCCATATTTTTTAAAATCATTGATCATTTTATAAAATGAAGGTTTTTGCTTGGGTTTTACATATAAGTGCATCTTCTTGAGAGTCATCCACAGTGTTGAAAACAGCTGGGCTATGTTAATTTTGCTATCATTATAATAGTCAATTGTAAGGCCATACTATGATTTATTTATCCATTTACATTTGATGGGCATTTAGGTTACTTCTTATTGTGGCATACAGTATCACAATCTTATCAATATGTAACATTCTTGCCCGTGTCTGCTGGTGTAGGTATATGAAAAAGGGAGTAATAGCTTGTATGCATATCCAGTTTTACTAGATGATGTCTAATTATTTTGTAAAAGTAGTCCTAACAATTTGTACACTGCAATGGAGATCAGCTGTTTCTTCTTCCTGTGCACACAGGTAAACTGCATTTGGCAGCATGCGTTTTAAGGGTAGGGGATGCCATGTAACTAAGTGTTAGACAATCAGATTGGAACAGCAGTGATTGTGCTCCTCTAAAAGTTGGCTTGTACTAGCTTTCCCCATGGAATCCTCTAATGGCTTTCTGGCTTCTTGAGGGCTGACAGAAGAGCACCCAAGATAGTCTTAGAAGCCACATACTGAAAATGACAGAGTTGCAAGATGAAAGGAGACTGGATCCCTGCCACTTGGTAATTTGGGCATTTATTCTGTTTTTTTTTTAATTCTGGTTTTTATATAATTGAGAAATATATTCCTGAACCATTATATTATTGTTGGGTTTATTTGATAGGCAGTTAGCCTGCTTAAATAGATGTACTCCCTCAGCAAGGGAGAAGATGACTGCAACATTTGAAATGGCCAAACATCATAATTTTTGCTAGTGTGGTGGGTGTGAGATGTCATGCTGCTGTGGTTAGAGTTTTCATTTTACTTATTACTAGTGAATGCATCTTTTTATACGGTAACGAGCCATTAGGATTTTTCTGTGAAGTGTTTAAGACTGCCCATTTTAAAGTGAGCTATTGGCCATTCTCTTATTGATTTGTAGGAGCTCCTTTGTATTTTAACCAAAATGAGTTCTTACTTACCAGTGTAACAAATTTCTCCCGGTCTATAGCTTATCCTTTTGTTTTCTTTATTGTGACTTTGGATGAAAAAAGTTCTCACCTTTAATAGAATGGTGTTTATCCACTTTTTCTTTTATTGTTTGTAACCCCTTGTCCTATTCAGGGGTTAATTTCCTACCCCAAATGCTTAAAAGTATTAAACTATATTGTCTCAACAATTTTGTAAGTTTGAGAAAACCATTTAAATCAGTCCAACTGGGAGCAATTTTTATCTTGTTTTCCATATGGCTATTCAACATCCCAATCTGGTGTTCTGAGACTGTGTTCTTTTCTCCCTGATCCTTAATGCTTTTCTGTCACCCATGAACTAGTGAGTTCATATATGTTTTTAGTGCTTGCGGGCAGTTTTAGGTGCTCTATTCTGCTCTGTTGGTCAGCTTAAGTATCTCTCCACTGATATTATTGACTCAATTATCATGACGTTATCAGAAGACTTGCTATCTGGTGAAACAAGGAACTTCATTTATTTTTCTATTTTGTGGATATCTTAGTGTTCTTGGCATTTTTCTCTCCTAGATATACTGTAAAATAGACTTAGCAAGATACATAAAAATACCTGTTGAGATTTTTATTACAATTTCATTGACTCTATATATCAATTGATAAATAATTGACATCTTTTTTATTTTGAGTCTTCCAATTCATGAATACAGTGTATCTCTTTATTTAGATATTTTATAATGTCTTTCTAAAAGCCTTTCCATTTACTCAATAAAGATCTTGTGCATCTTTTGATAGATTTATCATGATGTACTTTAAAGTTTTTAATGCTATTGTAAATTATAGTCTTTATTAAATTATATTTTAAAATATTTATTACTGATGTATAGGAATGGAACTGATTTTTGTATATCATTTTAAGAAGAAAAATTACTAAGCTTCCTTTTAATTCTAATAACTTATATGTAGATTTTTTTATGTTTAAAGTCATACTATTTTCTAATAAGAACAGTTTTGTTTTTTCCTTTCCAAATCTTACATATTTTGATTTCTTTGCCTTTCTGCTCTGGCTAGGGTATCTAATTTATAAAGTTGAATAGAAATGTTGAAAATGGGCACATTGGTTTTTCTTAATCTTGGATATGTATCCAGTGTTTCACAATTAAATACAAGGTTTGCTATAGAGATTGTTCTTGGTATATATTTGACAGAGAGAGAGAGATCACAAGTAGGCAGAGATGAAGGCAGAGAGAGAGGAGGAAGCAGGCTCCTTGCCGAGCAGAGAGTCTGATGTGGGCCTCAACCTCAGGACCCTGCGATCATGACCTGAGCCAAAAGCAGAGGCTTTAACCCACTGAGCCACCCAGGAGCCCGAATGTTGAATTTTAATGTACTCTTCTGTGTCAATCAAAATGGTTGTTCTTCTTTCTTAATGTGTTAATATAGTGAATTACAGTAATTATTTTCTAATCTTGCATTCCTAGAATAAACCTATTTTTAACATGGTGTACCACTTTATTACATTACATGACTTGATGTGTTAAAATTTGGTTTGTGTTTTTGGGTCTTTGTTAATAGATGAGTTGGGTAAAAACCCCTTGTTTTCTGTACCATGGAACAGTTTGAATAAGACTAGAATTACCTGTTGCTTGAATGTTTGTTACAATTCACCAGCATAATCATCTGGGCCTTATGTGCTCTTTGTAGGAAGAGAACTACCTAATAATAGAATTTATTTAATTGTTTAATTATTACCCAAGCTTTCTGTTATTTATTGAATTGGTTTTGGCAAATTTCATAGGTATTTGTCAATTTGTTTTTAAAGTCAATTACATTATGTTAACATACCTACTTTCTTACAATGTATGTACTGTCATTTTTTTGTTGCTAATAATATTTACTGTGCCTCCTTTGTTTTCTCTAGTTTGGTCTTGCTATGGATTTGTTAATTTTATTGTTCTTTTCAAACTAACATTTAGCTTCTCTGATCTTCCTCTTTATTACATATTTGTTTTCTATCTCATTAACTTGTTTGGTTATTATAATTTATTCCTTCTACTTACTTTGCTTTTAGTCTAAGTCTAAAGTTAATCTATATTTTTCCCCTTCTGAAGCAACATGAGAATCTGAACACTGATTATCCCCAACTGGCTATAAAGTTTTGTTGTGTATATTGATTAACTCTATTGGTATACTCTCTTCCCAAAACATTATTAAGTTTTTAAATAAATATTTACTCATATATTTATTACATTCTTTTCACATAATTTCTGCTAACTTTTGAAAACCTCTATCTCTGATCACTTTATTTTTTACCAGAATATATTTTTAGAATTTCTTTTAATGAGGTTGTGTTAGTGAAATATGGTTCTTTTCTTTTTTTTTTTTTAAAGGTATTTTTATTTTATCCTCATTCTGGAAAGATACTTTGCTGGGCATATGATGTTAGATCAAAAACAAGTTTCCCCGAGCCCACTGAAGATATTCTTTAATGTCTCCCCCTTTCCATTGTTACTGACAAAGATCAATTTTCAGCATATCACCAACATTCTGAAGGTAATCTGCCTCTTCTCTCCATAGTTTTGTCTTTTCTTTGGCTTAGATATGCTGTATTTTCACCATGATGTAACAAGGTGTAAGGTGTTTTTTTTTTTAAATTTTTCTTTCTTAGGATATATATGTATATATAAATACAATTCAAATACTTGTGCTCCATCTGAGTGAATTTCTGTAGTTTCTTTTATAGCTATGGCTCAGAGTGATCTATTTTATGATTTCAAACTGAGATCTCATGTTTCTTAGAGTTTTCTGAAATATTGGTGGCAAAAATGCTCAAGCTACTGCTATTTTCAAGAATAATAATAAACTATCCTGTACCTCTGACCTAGGACTGTTAAATCTCCAAGAAACTTTTTTCCAAGAAACTATGGCCATCTAACTTGTTAGTTTGCAAGTACGATAAAATCTCATGCCTTTCACAGTTTTTAGCATGTAAATACTAAATAAATTAGCCAAATATATAAACCAATAATGTAATTCATTACTCTTGATTTATAGTACATTGAAGCATAAAGGGATTATTTTGATATAAGTGAAAAAAGAGACAAATGACCAGATGAATCCATAACTATTGAGTACCTACTGTTAGGGAGGTGTAAAGATATATATTTTAAATGCAAAGGAATAATTAATGTACTTTTCTATTTTATGTATATTTTATGTATACTTAAAAATTTTAATTCCAGAATAATTAACAACAGTATTATATTAGTTTCAGGCATACAATATAGTGATTCAACAATTCTATATATATTACTCAGTACTCATCACAGTAAGTGTAACTTCAATCATCCCCTTCACGTATTTCACACACACATATACATGCACACACCCCTCCAATAACCGTCAGTTTGTTCTCTAAACTTAAGAGTCTGTTTTGGGCTTCAGATCATGTTTTTCTTTGTTCACCAGTTTTGTTTCTTAAATTCCACATATGAGTAAAATCATATGGTATTCATCCTTCTCTGACTAACTTATTTCATTTTACCTTATACCCCATAGATTATCCATATTGCTGCAAATGGCAACATTCTGTTGTTGTTAACATCAATCAAAGTTCGCAGCAAAAAGCTAATTTTGACTGAATATAATTGGTTGCAAAAAAAAAAGTTGTCATTATGTAAGGTCTCTAATGGTAACAAGTTGCAGGTTTGGGGGCTGAGTCTGGAATACTTGTAGCTTGGCTCAGTTCAAAAGCTCGTGGTTTTACTGATGAGGTTGTGCAAAGGGATTATCTCCTTAATGGCCTCCTGGCTTCATTTAAAAACTCCTTGACATAAGTGACCTCATTTCATTTCACCTTCCACAGATGACATGATGCTATCTAACTTTATAGTCCGTGAATGTCTACTGCTGGGCTAGTTTTCCTGGGAAATCTGCTCTTAGCTTTTGCTGTTACATAGTTTATTGGATAAATCTTGATTATGCATACTGGATGCATAACAGGGTATAAAGCAAGATGTTTCAAGATATCTTGATTTGAAAAAATGAAAATATGGAATCTGTTAAAAGTGAACTCCAGGACAGATGTGAAGTCTCTTGGCAAGCTTTCATAACTGGTATTTTTAGGGGAAAAGAACTTTGGGAAGATCTCAATACTTCCAGTAAGAGAAAATTAGTATCTTACTCGAAATTCAGGGATATATCTGTCTGACTTCAAATTAAACTTTAAAACATGATTTGCTAAATGATAGTACTGTAATTAGGGTTTCCCCTAAACATGGGGGCTGGGCAGCAGCCACATTTACTTAAAGTCAGTCTAAGCATCAAATCCAGTTCAGTTCTTTTCTTCTCCACTCTACCATTCTTAAATGTCATGATTGTGCTGTATGACTTTGGCAGCAGCTTCCTCTGCTTCCCTTATCTTTATTAGCTGCCCTTTTGTTGCTGCTTTGCAATCGCTACACACTGTTATTATAACCCAATCTCATATGTTATTGGTTACTATAAATAGCATCTAATTCTTCAAGCGCTGCCACCCTCAAGTGTCTCATTTTTTTCTTTTCAACCACCTTAACACTTAGCTAAATTTTGTTTATGAACATTTTATTTATTACCTTTATTCTTTATATATTATTTATAACTTCGCTTTTGTAGCTTCCTCCTCCATGACTATCATCTCTGCATTACACTTTAATTTTAACAAAACAAAACACACACAAAATCCCAAGTCTTCAAAACTAACTGTAGTAGAGAATTCAAGGGCTCATCCAATTCTAGCTCAACCTGCTTCTAAGCACATTAGAAATTGTCCTTCACATCCTCCCCTAGTTCAGGTGGCCCCCTGGTACTAGTTATTTCCAGTGAGTTGCCAGCAGGCAAGCCAAAAAATTTAATTACTAGTTAAGACAAACTCTAAAATTCTTCTCTCCTGCCAAAGTCCCTTATGGGCATTTTCTTGAGACCATGTGTTCCAGCTGATGGAAGTAAAGATGGTGGTGCTTCTGAGAACCAGAATCTCTGGGTGACTATTTGGAGCAGATGCTTGGACATGTAGCATGAGTAAGAAATAAACCTTAGTTTTGACAAGCTACTGAGAGTCCCCGGTTACTTTGTTACAGCCATATAACCTTGTTATTATAACTAAAACTCAAATAAAAGCAAATTTAAAAATAAGCGCATAGTATTTGATGGACACATGTATGGATAATGCTGGCACAGGTAGAAGCATCGTTTATAAGACACCAGTTAGATATCTAAGATCCTATAAGGTAATGATATTAGCTATGTAATGGACTCCTAGAAAACTATGTTTTATTTTTCTGGAAGAAAACTGTACAAAAGAAAATGTGGTACCCTTTGTTTAAAATAAAGTATCTTGGGTAACTAGAATGTTTACATTCCAAAGTTCAGACCTCCTGTGTGTAGCTTGTAGTTACTCATTTCTATTCAATTTTTTTAATTTGTAAAATATGGCTTGTGTTAGAAAGGGTGGAAACTTACATTTTTTAGATTCAACTGAATTCCAATTAGTTTAGCTGATTTCAATTCAGATACATTCAACAAAAGGTGTTACACTTGAAATTTCTAATGTCAGTGGATAAACACACACATTTTCCTGCATGTATTCCAATTACAGATGTCATTGATCTTTTAAACATTTCCATAAACGTGTGGGAATAAGCTCATTTCTTGTTGGCTTTTATTCTTGTTGGAGTTTTGCTGGTCATTGACCAATGAAAGTCCCTTTGAGTCAATTGATATAGCTCTTATTCAGGTTTAATGACTTTGTAATAATCCTTGAAATATGAATGGTATACATTTTCACTTCCCCTCCTGATGGACATACACTTTATTTCCAAATTGTGAGGAAAATAAATCTCTTTGTATATTATAAATACTAATAACTTAATATCTGTCATCAGAATTGCAAACATTTTGTTCAGATTTTTAAAAATTTAATTCATTCACATGGAATGTAGTTTTGCATATAATGTAAGGTAATCATACCATTTAATCTTATTTCAAATTAAGAGATAGTTGTATCAGCAGAATTTAAGTAATCAAAAATTTTCTCAATAAATTTGTACTTTATCTTACATTGTTTTCTTCTGTACATAGGTTTATTTCTGGAATTGCTAGACTCTTCTTCAGATGTTTGTCTATTTTTATATCTGTCCCATATTTATTCAGTTAAGATGGATTTATAGTATGCTTTGATATGATGGCTTGCAGTAATTTACCTCTCTAATCTAGACGTGTTACCTCTCATTATTAATGAGAAGCCCAGTGCCTGTTTCTTTTTCTACTGTGGGTAACTTGCTCTGCGTGGAAGTTTTAGGATTGTCTCTTTGTCCTTAAAAATCCTTGTCCTACATGCATACCTTTTCTTTTCAATCCATCCTGAGACTAGGGGATCTGGTTCTTCAACTTAGAAAAATTTCGTCTATTATTTCTTTAATTATTCCTCTCTTCTCTCAGGACTTTTATTTCCTTATGGAACTTATATTATTTATGTGAAGTCTCCTGGACCTTGCCCTGAACTATCTTCACCTTCACGATTTTCATTTTTAGGTTCTCACCTTATGTGTTTGGAAATAGTAACCGCTCTTGATCTTCCAGACTACTCCTATGTATCTCCTTTAATTAATGTATTAAATTCCTTAGATGGGAAATCATTTTTGTTACCACCACAAAGTCTCCTAAATGCTGTACTTGAACTTCCTGAAGCATTCTTATTAGTTCTTTACTCATGTTGACAAGTCTTTGCTCACACTGCTCTACTGGCTGAGCAGGGGTCCTGTTTGTTCTGAATGGTCTTCCTTAGGTGGATGTTCTTTTCCTTTGTCAGCTTACTAGGCCTCAGGTCTCTGGGTAAAATTTCCTATGAGATGGCAGGCATTAAAGTGGGAAAGTCATCAAAGATGCCTACAGCTTACACTCTCCCAGGCTGGGAGTTTAGGAGCAGGCAGGCTGGACCATCTCCTGTTCCAAGGAAGCCTCCCTGGTGACTCTGGTTCTTATCCTCCCAGCCTCAGAGGCCATCCATGGAGCTCTTTCTTGGCTTCCCAAGGGCAGAAACAACAAACACCTTCATGAGAACATCTATGATTGTGCGGTCAGCACTGGCTATTTGTGTTCATAGCTGTCACTGACTCTGGTCATCCACAGCGAGTGAACTATTATGTTGTGGAGCAGGGAAAGCTGATAGAAGTGATACTAGGATGAGATCAAAACCAGCATTTCCTAACTCCATTCCAGGCTTTCCCCTGCCATCCCATTCTTTAAATTTTCCTACCAATTGATGGTGCAATCCTTAGTGCAGCCTCTGCAGGTTCTGAACATGTTTTGATGCTTCTTTGTTAATGGAGACTTATTAGAAAGAATGTCCTTTTAAAGCAAGAGCTATATATTTTATTTTGATTGAAACAAAGAAGGTATGAAGAGCTCTGCCGCAGTGCATACTCAGCCAGTGCTGCTGGCTAAATAAAGTAGCTTTAATGTGGCTAGGGTAAAGGGAGAAAGGAGTCTTTCTTTCTTTTTTTTTTTTTTTTTTTGAGGAAAATTTAAAATTTTCTTTAAAGTTTTGGTTCTGTTTATAGATACATTTTTCAATGATTTGGATTTTATCAATATTCATTATGAGTAAATGCATTTTTAAAAGTTTTGTAACAAATGCCAACATAAAAGAGCTTAACTTGGATGTTTTCTCTTTGATTTATATTTAATACAAAGGGCTTTATATTGTGCAAATGCTATAGTTAGATACCACTTTTTTTTTGAAGAGGTAAGATTACCATGAAGCACAAGTTAATGTATAAGTTCTGAAGGCCCATTATTCTTTGTAAGGTTTTAATTTTTTTAAATACATCCACATGCACCAAGCTAAAGGGTAAAAGACCTATAAACCACAGAAAAAGTTATATTTGTCCTTTTTTTCCCTTATGTTCTAATAGATTCCTGAATGATAATCAAAATCTTCCCACAGATAATCAAAATACACATAAGCACACAAGGTCATTTGGAAGAACATTGTTAGCTTACATATGGCCAGAATTAGTCACATACATCCTCATGTATCACCTTATTTGTCCATAGGAGAAATGAACAGAGGCTTACTCTTCGTCACTAACTAGGGCTTCGACCCCAAATCTCTGTCAACATACGCGGTGAGCTATATCTCAACACAAGTGAACCCTAATATCTATTTTTGCCATTCTGTCTTCCAGCCCAGAATTGAAGAAAAGCAGCCAGACTGCCGGTTCTGTTCCTTGTCTTGTCTCTATTTTTCAGTCAGGACAAGGTCTTAAGCTGGGAATTCCATGAAAACTTCCAAGAGGACAAAGTTATTCCAAGAGGAAAAATGCGCTCCACGGAGAAGATAGAGCTCTTCACTCATTCCTCTGTCTCTTCAAAAATCTTCTGCCTTGTTAACATCTGAGTTCCTTATCCCGAGGGAAGGAAATAGGAATGGGGTGTCAACACAAGGCTCCTTCTCATGAGGAGTGTGGTCCACAGACCACCCTGTCAAAGCAGGTGGCGTTCAGAGTGTCCTATAAGCAGTCTCCACAGAACATGGGATGAAGCCATTTTATTCAAGCAAAATGTCAAAATATCAAGCAAAATTCAACAGAAATCTTATATTAGTATTAATTATTTAAGAGTTGTTGCATTGTTATAAGATATGCATAACAAAATCAAATGCCTTAACCACTTAAAAATGTAGTCACAAAAAAATAATAAAAAATTTAAAAATAAAAATGTAGTCACATTGTTGTGAAATCACCACTATCTGTCTCCAGAACTTTGGTCTGGCAAAACTGAAACTCTGTTCCCATTGAATAATAAGACCCACTATATCCTTCCCCACAGCCCCTGGAAACTCCCATTCTACTTTCTGTCTCTATGAATTTGACTATATGAGCGACCTCATATAAGCAGAATCATACAGTATTTATCTCTTCATGACTGGCTTATTTTACTCAGTGTAATGTCCTCAAGTTTCATGCATATCAAATTAATAATTCTTATATTCTTAAATTTTGCACTTGTGCTACAAAAACTGCTTTCATCATTTGTATCAACTTGTAATTATTTAATAGTATAAGCTTATCTCTACTAACAGTTTCTCATCCCATTTGTATTTTATTGTATTTTATAGTTATTGATTTAGCATGTTTTTAATCTTACTGTTATTTCTCTAATGCACAAATGGTGAATAGCTTGAAAATACTTTTTAGAAGTGAAGGTAGTCATAAAAATGATAATAGGCTTCAACTCACAGTAATATTATAATGTGAACAATGAAGAAAATTCCAGTAAAAATACCAAATATCAATCTATTTCTATCAGAATTTCTGCCCTTGAGTGTAAGGAATCTAAGAAAAAATGTGAAAAAGAAAAGCTCATGTGGGTGGATAAAAGTTTATGTCATCAGACCAGCAGTTTGCTCCAAGAAGGCAGCGTGTAGTCTCTTATTACACGTTGTCAAAAGATGGCATACAAGTAGAGAAAGTCAAGTATCACATGGTTTCACTTACTTACAGTACATAAGGGGTAATATAGAGGACAGTAGGAGAAGGAAAGGAAATGGGAAGTAGGGTAATTCGGGGAGAGAGACGAAACATGAGAGACGTTGGACTCAGAAACAAACTGAGGGTCGGGAAGGGAGGGAAGGGCGTGGGAGATGGGAGAACCTGGTGGTGGGTACTGAGGGCATATATTGTATGGAGCACTGGGTATGGGGCATAAACAATGAGTCTTGGAATGCTGACAAAATAAAATAAATTAAAAAAAAAAAAAAGATGGCATAAAGCTGTTGCAGTTTGGGGGCACCTGAGCCGCTCAGTCGTTAAGCATCTATCTTCCGTTCAGGTCATGAGTCCTGGGATCGAGTCCCACATCCGGCTCTCTACTCAGGGTGAAGCCTGCTTCACCCTCTCACGCCCCCTGCTTGTGTTCCCTCTCTAGCTGTGTTTCTCTCTGTCAAATAAATAAATAAAATCTTAAAAAGAAAACACAAAAAATGTTGCAGTTTTAAAAATTAACTTTAAATAAAGGAACTCTTTTGACAAATGAAAGTTTTCTAATGCTTTGCAATTAGATGGATTTTAATATTAAAATTTGGATTTAAAAACTGGTTTAATACAAGTGCAATAGTCATTCTGGAAGCTTTATCACCATGTGACGTTTTCCTAGGTCAGCACTCATTACTGTGACAACTCTTTGGCCTTCTAGCTGCTGGCTTGTACGGCCTCTTTCACTGCACCAGCCACATAGTCCACACCGCTCATTTGTAAATGGTAGAGTTCCCTATGTCTTTTCTCCAAAGGCATTATAAACAGCATTTTCAAACACCTTACCAACAGATTGATTAGCTTCTTTCCTTCCATTCTTTTTTTTCTGCTTTCTGGCACTCATTCCTAGTTAGTATTTCCTGTAACACATGGTCATGGACCAAATCTCAAATGTTGCCATTTTAAGGTTCTATTTATTACTCATTTTTCGCTATGAACTTCATATTTATTTTCTCATTTATAAAATGCCATGTGTGCAATATCAACCTCCTGCCATGGGTAAAGTTATATTCTTTTTTTTTTTTAATGCTTTGAAAATTGTAAGAACAGTTAAAATACTTTCTTTCACAAATTTCTCATCAGAGGAAATAAAATACTTAGGTAAAATGGTAACACCTTGACAGATTGTTTTTATTATCCAGATAGTACTGTTCTAGAACACTCTTGAACTATTTCAAATGGGATAAAATCATACTATTATTGTAACAGGAAGCCTATACGTACAAAGACATTGAAGGGATACTTCTCATTTGTGGTTATCAAGTCATTTTTCTTTTCCGGCATTATTATCCTCCATTTGGAGAGTATAAAGGGAAAAACCACAAGGTTAAGAGACTTCCTTATGGCAAACAATTAATCTGATTCAGGGGTCACGAGGAAACTTCCCAAGCAACAGTCTGGTCCTGCTAATCAGTAGACATGATTCCTTCGTGTAGGGCATCTTGGTCTGAAAACACTACAGGGGGGAACTAAATAAATAAAACGTGAGCTATATGTGGCCAAGTGGCTCCTTTGTTTGCTGGAAGACTACCCAAGACAAAAGAGGCTCTATGTTCAGCAGGAAGTAAGGAGGCAAATTTGCTCGTCTGTCTTGAGAACACACGTGCTTATTGCTACCTGCATTCAGTTGACGTATACTCCTTCCATTCAAATGTACTCCGCTCGGACTACAACCACAGACAATTCTCTGACTACATGAACTGTTCAATTTTAGATGTGTGAAACCTCCAGAACAGTGAAGTAAACAACCCTATTCAATATCAAACAGAATTCTCAAAGAAGTCTATAGTCTTAATAATTTGTGCTCGCTCCTGGAAGAAAAGGACTAAAATGGGTAAGAATCCACATGGATAGAGTCTCTCCTTGCTGCACCATACATAGGACTGCCCCGGAGAAGTCACAGGTAGCACTTCAAATGAACAGAATTAGCCATGAGGGAGGATGCAGATGTTTTCTGGTGGGGAAAAAAATGAGTTGAAGAGCAGCTTCAGAATCTCAAAAGCTGAACCTGAAAAAGTGTTAGTTTACTCATAAAATATGGTGAAAGAGGCTACCTCCTAGGACCACAGAGCAAGAGTGGACGATTTAAACAATATTAGTACAAATTAGACAAATATATGGAACACAAGCAGAAGAGCACAACTCATTATACTCAGAAGACTTTTAATGTGTTAGAAAAGAGCAGGAAAGAAAACAATTGTTGTCAGGGAGTAAGGCCACCATCAGCTCCTTGCAGCTGAATACTCTGGGATCACACACATCCCCAGGATTTTTTACTTGTTATCCATTCTCCTGGCTATAGAGAGAATTGTCTTCATCACAATTAGTAATATTCTTTCCTTGCTCTATGTTAAAGAGCAAGGGTCATAGTGGGGCCTCCTCTGCAAGCTCACTCTGGACCAGGCTTTGTATTCAGTCTCCTACCCCACCCGGTACTTATCTGTCTCACAGCACTTAGCACGTTAGCCAGCCATTAACATGGCACATTACGTTACATTGCATTACATTACATTACATTGTAAGCTTCCTGTGGGCACAGACCCCATCTTTGTGCTCTCAGTGTCTAGAACTGTACATAGCAAAGAAAAGTACTCAGAAATATTTGACCTAAGGAAGAATCACTTTATTCCACTCCAAGTAGAAGGTACATTTTATTCTAAATGGGAAGACTCTTAGAGCCAACTATAAATAAGCTGAAACTAAATCGGCAGCTTTCATTTGGTTTGTAAATCATAATCTTGATCCCCCTGTTTAGTAGTTTTCTAAGTTCTCAAATCTGGGCCAGATATTTGGACCTTGAATATTCTTGAATCTTGGTTTCTCCCAAGTGAGTTTTTTGACCTCCTGTCCAAAGCTGGGGACACTACGGATCTCTCTTATTTTAATTAATAGTCTAGACAAGATACTTAGAGAAAAGCTTCAAAATATGCTTTACATTTTCTCATAGGTGATCTACCCTCCCTCACATCGTCTCCTAATGACCATCCAGTTTATCGTTGGGGCCCTAGTATGTCACATACATAGCAGAACATGGGAGAGAAATGTCATGGAGATTCTGCTACATTGGTGAAGTTTCTCTTGCATCAGTGGTCCAAGGCATGCTGGATTATCCCCTCCAAAGCACACGATATACTGTTGTACCTTATTTCTTTTATCACTAAGAAAAAAAAAAAAATACAGGAGGAGGTGACCTTGAGTTGATTATTACAGGATCATTAAAAGATGGCATTCCCAACTGAGTAAAGAACATAAGCCAAGGCGTAAAGATGTGAAACAGCATGCTTTCTATGGGGAAGCAGAAACAATTTGATATCATTAGAACATAAGCTGAAAGGCAAGGAGTTCTGGGAAAAGGGATTGGAAAGGTAGAGTTAAAACGAGGAGTTTAACCACTGAAGAGTCTTAATTAAAAGAGATTTTTACTTTTGTTCCTTGCAGAACACAGAGCCTGAGCTAAAGTTCATGTGTTACTAATTTATTATAAAATATCACAGGGTGGCTTAGTCAGTTAAGCATCCGAGTCTTGATTTCAGCTCAGGTCATGATCTCAGAGTCCTGGGATCGAGCCTAGTGTGGGACTCCTTGCTCAGTGGGGAGTCTGCTTGAGGATTCTCTCCCCTCTTCCACCACCCTTTCCCCCCTAAAATAAACAAATAAATCTTAAAAGCAGAAAAGAAAATATCATACAACCTAGGCAAAGGGCAAGGGAAATGATATAACACAGAAGCAAGACTGAAGTGAGAATGTTACTAAGCTATCCAAGGCAACTGATAGCTCACTCTCATGGAATTGTCTTTTGAGAAGTGAACAACTGCACTGAAAGACAGTCTGTTCAGGAAAAGAAGGGTAGAAGGATTTATCTGCCAATTTTCAATTTCTCTTGGTCAAAAATTCACCCCACTGTGGTCAAACCCTTCCATTTACCTACTGTCCCAGAATTAAGGACTCTGCTGTATACCAGATGTTCTTGAAACAGTGAGAACTCTTCTGAGTCAGAAGTCATAGCCTTGTCCCAGGAACTTAGGTGTTTGCATGGAACTCTGCTCTCACGGCTTGCCAGGGCCTACACACAGCACCCTTACCCACCACAATCATCTCTCCTATGTGAGTGGTCCAGAAACTTCTTAATAGTCTAAACTTACTATAGAAACCTATCATGCTGGCTCCTCATCAATAGTTTAGATCAGCATTAATAGATATGGTATATGGTATCTCCAAAATCCAGAAAGTTCAAGTGTTGTGCTATTTCTTAGGAGAAAGTTGATTTTAAAGATGATGCTCCAGTATGTCTCAGACCATTGGACCACTCAACAGTGGGACAGGTCCCTAAATTTTTGTCAAGGTTATCTCTAACTTCTGGCGTACATGTGTTGTACTGTTGTCTTAAGATACTTATCACTTCCTGCTCATGACTTTCAAATCACATTAGGCCATCAGTATAGTTGATCTGTATCAAGACAGTCAATGCCCCTGAAGACTATATTTTGATAAAAAGCTGGGGAGTTAACAGAGGTCAGGGTCAAGAGAGTCAATGAGGGTTGCTGTCCCACTTCTTAGGAATCTCCCTACTGATGGATTCAAGGAGAATTCATTTACCAGATCAGCATCTGCAAACCAATTGTCCTTGGCTGTTATCCTTTTAAATTTATGATAGCCCATCAGGGTCCACCTGGTTTGTTTGTTTGTTTGTTTGTTTGTTTATTTTTATTATTTTTTTGTTTTGTTTTGTTTTGTTTTTCTCTGTTTTCAGTGGTTAGCTGGATAAATTGAATGAGAATACAATGGAGACTCCTACTCTGGAAACTTTTAAGTCTTTAGAGGAAGTGCTGCTCTGGATTTCCTCCCAGGACTCATTATTTCTTCTGATTATCTACTTTGACTAGGGAGTAGGAATTCCATACCTTCTACTTGACCTTTTCCTATCAAACTGACCCCTGCTCCACTGCTGTGGACAATTTTTGCCGGGTTCTAAGTTTATATTTCAATATTATATACTTGGGGATTAGGAGATAACCAAAGTGTGGGTTTGAGGGCTCATTATACCCACTTTTAATGTAAATTAAAACTTCATTTATAATTTATTTCTCTAAGCCTGTATTCTACCAGAGCCCCTACTCGAACCAAAAGATCAAAATGACACTTCATGGTATCATCTCAAATCCAATAAATGTTGATGAAAAATTAATGTAGTCCCCATTCTATAGTGCACAGTTACTGTGATAAATCATCTTAGATCACTTTGGGGAGGGATTACAAGTACACTTAATGTATATGCCTACAGTGGTGTTGCAAGGTGCTTACACAAAGTGATCAATTCATGATCACTAAGTCTGGAAACTTACTTAGATTTGAAAATGGACAATGGACCATGTTTTTGATGGCAGTGGCTGATATCTACATTCCATTAGCCTTCTATTAATTTTTAAAATTATGTAAGTTGAATGTACATCAGAGAAACCATTCATAATTTTGCCCCTAGATTCTAAATAATATTTTAGCTTTGCCATAGATTCCTGTGGTTGAAAGAATCTTCAAGGTCATTTTAGCGTTACTGTCCAATTCAAAAATATATCTACTTTGCCTCTGACTCTTAAGTAGCTCCACATGGCTTCGGCAATTCCAGAATCCCCTTGTTCCCATCGATGTGAGGCTTTATCTCCCACAGTCAATCTGAGTCTACAGAAGATAGGCATCATGGTGTTTCTCAAAAAAGCTGTTACTATGCTCTCCAGCACATTTCTTATGGGCTTAGGGAAGGATATGCCTCTAGGGCTCAGTAAACTTACCAGGTGGTAGATTTTCAGTTCTTACACAGTAAATTCACTTTAATATTTCCACCTCCTTAAGTCTTCTATCCTTTGTGCCTTTTGTGCCTTATTCTATACTTTATATGTTTACCTCCTTTACAGTAAGCCATAACAATGTTCAGATATCAAAGAGTTATCCCAGTAGATGAACCAGAACAGGTTAGGGGTGTTCTTTTCAGAACATCAAATCCTGAGTCACAGGTAAAAGCCTCTGCTGGTAAATTATCTCCTTTCCATCTTTATTTTAATACAAAAGTCTGCATATATACTCCTAAATCTGTTTATTGGTTCCTGCTAAGACATATCAGCCAGAAGAGTCCAAGGATGATTCTTTTTACTGCCTAAAGACAGTTTCCATACAGAAAACAGGAACAAGGACTTAGTAGTCTTATTTAGGTGAGGGGTTGGGTAGTTGTTGAGTAGACCCATCAACTAGAATTGGCAGAGCAGAATATGAGAGAGGGAGAAAGAGCACATGTTCCAGAAATCTTCAGGGGAGTATCTTTGGGTCTTTGGCTGAGTTTGATGGTAAACACAAACCTAGAAATCCAAGAAGCTGAACCAATCCCAAGCAGAAGACATGAAAACATATAATAGTTAAATTCCTGAAGTCTTGTGATGAAGAAAAAACATTAAAAGCAGCAAGAGGAAAAAAAAAAGACAAATTACATGCAAACATGCACAGTGTACATTAATTGAGTATTAATGTGCCACTATTTCATTTTCTGCTGTTTGAATGATGTTGATTGGTTTCTTGGCTTGGATCTTCTGCACATCATAACATAAAACAGCCTAGACTCATGCTAAATGAATCATTTGTTCCCAGTACTTGATAAAGCTGGAATATGTCCTATGGATGAGGATATGCAGTTGACCATAGATCAGCCATGTTTTTATGAATGCCTAAGTAGGCAACCCATTTAGTTGGATCTTAAGTTGATCATAAGCACAATTTTCACCCTTACAACATCTGTGCCACAGTCTACTAAAAGAGTAGTGCCAGAAGTCACAGTCTTTCAAACACTACTCTGGCATAGTTAGGCATTGTAGCAACACCGTTGAAAAGCTTGAACTATGGAGTTTGACTGTTTGGGCTGAGACCATAAGTGCAACGTGTTAATTTGAAGACCTCAGGCAAGTCACTTGATGTTCACATGCAGACAAATATGTATAAGACAAAAAAAACTGACTTTGTTTTAATGCATTTTTAAATTTCATCCTCACAATATCCTTAGTAGGATATATATTCCAAAATTTTCCCATTTTGGAAACAAGTAATCTGAGTGGAAGAGTTAAAGGAATTTCAAAATTATTTTTTGAGTTAAAAAGACACCTTTGTGAATTTCTCTGTGTATGTACATGTTTTGTCTTATTCATATTGCTATACAATTAGCTGAGTAATTTTGACTAAGTAGTGCCCATAAGACCAACATTTCACCAGAAGAAAGATGTTACATGTTCCAAAGTCTTATTAAAGATGTCCAAGGGGCCAAGAAGAGGATCCGCCCTAGTAAAAACACCTAAGACGTCACTCCTGCTCATATCTCTGAATCTAGCTGCCTCTTCTGTCTTGAGTTTAGATTTAAGAAAATAATTCAAAAAATTATTTATTGAGTAATTACCACGATCAAGGCCCATACGAGGCCTCTTAAGTTAGATGTTTCATTTAATTTTCACAACTTAGAGGTGAGTACAATGATCACATCTCGCAGATGAAGAAATGAATCTCAGAGAGATTAAATGACTTGACCAAGATCACAAAGCTAGCTAATGACAGAGACAGTATTTGAATGTAGATCCTTAATGGATGCCCTCAGCTTTTGATGGCAGAGCATATTACATTTTATTTTCTTCTGGTTTATACTTCTGTCAGCATAGGACATTTCTTGCTGTCTAATTGTACAAATCTATCTCTGGTTTATACTTCTATCAGCATAGGACATTTCTTGCTGTCTAATTGTATAACTCTGTCTCTGGTTTGTCCTCCACAAAGGGGTGGCTTCATGTCTTGTTTCTCAAAAATGCCTTTATTTTGTTTATGTCAATTTTTCTGGTATTCCTTCTGATTAACCCCTCTTGCACTCTCAAAAGGTACTCACATTGAGAAATAAATTATATGAGAACTTTACTGAAAGCTAGTGATGATATATACTGGAATTAATCTGATATCTAATTGTGAGCCAGCCCCATGCCTTCAGTCCATGGCTGCTCAGGGGCCTTGTAACTTTTCTGAGATTACACATGTGGAAACTTGAAAGTTGAAATATTTGATTTCTCACATTTGCTTCAAGGAAAAAATATTAGAAGAAAAATAAAAGTGAAAAGGAAAAAATGTAGTACAGATACTATATAACTACAAGTTTTAGCACTCAGAAACTTGGGTTTTAATGACAGTGAAAGTAGCGTAATATTTTTATTTTACCTGTCTCCCTGAAAAATACTTAGGAAGTGTTCTCAAGGGTTCCCTTGTCAAGTAGGTCTTTATGGAAAACTATTGTAAGATTATTACCTGAAAAAAATATGAGAATTGCTTAAAATTGAAATATATAGATTTCTTGGACATAAAGGGGAAGGCATTTCTGAAACTGTGCCATAAATAAAATATAAACAGTTAAATTGGGTTATAACAACCAATTAACAGATGATATTCTGGTGTCATGATTGTATACTCCTACTAGAGCGATATGACAATATCTCTCCAAATTCGGTGTTTTCACTTCTGTCAAAATTTTGCTTTATTCAAGAACATTCTATTGATAGTTCTGAATTGCAGTGATCTGTGCAGACTGTTATTTATCAATGGCCCACGGTCACCTCCATGAGGCTTAGGGAACAGACAGGAACCAAGAGTGAAAATAAGGGAAGACAGACAAATGCTTATTTTACATATGATTACAGATGCCCAAATTCATTGAAAATTTTACTGAGCAGCTAAAAAATGTAGTAACAGTCAAGAGAATGAATATTTAGATTTGATACATGAGGCAGAGAGGGCTTTAAGAATGTCTGATTTCCTGAGGAATTCTCATCTAACCAATTGCCTGGTACGGAGAGCTGAAAAAGCCGTAAGTTCAGAAAACTGACTAAGCGCCGCAAAATGGAATCAGACTTCTGGAATCTTCTCTCTGCCTGCTCTGCTGAGTGTTTTTCCTGGGCATAAAAGTAAAAGGTCCTGGTATTTTCTTTTTAATTGCTATACTTCCACAGTCCTAGGAATTTGGGAATCAATTTGGGACTGAGAATCATGCCAGGAAGATAAATTACATTCATATGTCAGCTATTGCCTCACAATGCCATCTAGCTCAGCAGGCTATAATGAGCCCCCACTCACCAGGCCAAGCTCCAGCCAAAAAAATAAATAAATATATAAATAAAAGAACACCTACTGTTTCTCCATCAAGGGCAACTCTCTCAGAGGGCAAACAAAAGCAACAGAGGGAGGCCAACCAGATCCATGCAGTACTACGGGTTGCTATGCAACCCTCCGTGCAAGTTGGGCAGCAACAGATGGACATTTTGAATAGAATTAATGCCCCTCTGACCCATGTTTTAAATAGTGCCCAAACCTACCGCCTGATGAATTCTATTAACTATAGGCATACTTACACATATAAAATATAGCATCATAAGTGACACTGTTATTACCCTCCTTACCAACATAAAGTCATAAATCTATTGGTAAAATTTGAGTCCAATAATATTCAATGAGCTATTTCTATTTTTTTCTCCTTTTCTTGATAAATGAATCACTGATGTCTCATAACCTTGGGCTACATATTTCCTTATAGTGTTGCTCTGATTCCATATGCAAACCTGCAATGCCTGCTCTGAGTTTCAGCTTCTTTTTCACATGGAGTCCTGCTTCTTCCTCAGCCATTGTCACCTGTGAGCTCTGGGCATTGTGCGAGAGACCTCTTTTTATTGTAACTTTAAGAAAGAACATAACACGGGATAAATATTTTATATACCTTTGTGAGGACAATGTTGTAACCATGTTCCTGATTGAACAATCCATCTGAAAGTCTATACCCAAAGCTGCAAAAGTTCTTTGTGCACCTGCCTTCTGCCCAGGCCAAATTTAAGCCACTTTTCATCACTTGTGATGAGTAGATTTCAAAGGAATCAGAGTGCTGTCAAGGATTATCAGGCTAAGATTCCCTCTTTAGGTCTCTTTAATTTTATATACCGTGTGATTTCATAAATTTTACATACATTGTAAGAACCCCAAAGGGACAGATATCAGTTCTTAAAAAACAAAACAAAAACTAGTGATATAGTATGTCATATTGACAACAAGCAGGTTTACAATTTTAATGAAGACTATCTGTGATAGGATATCTTTATAAAGTGGTAGAGACAAAGAGCATTGGGGAAGCAGAAGGAGCCTGGTGAGGGTCCTGGTCCTATCTCTGCACCTAAAGAGACTTATGATCTTTAAAAAAAAACAAAAAACAACCTTTCTGGACGCCGATTTCCTCATCTGTAACCTGAAGAGGTTTTGACTGGATATTCCTTTAAAGTTTCCTTTAACTTCCCCTTCTCTTGAACAGACAAAGATGCAGTAAAAAAAAATTAAGATGAGCAGAAATTACATTTCTAGCTCAGCATGGAGAGCATCACTGCTAAAGCCCAATATTCACACATAAGGGTACCAGTGTCCTCTTTAGGAAGAGACTGAAAAGCCCTTAGACTCCTGACTGAGAATATTCTGGGGGCTCTTTCTTGGTTCTGTGCTTCCATTCCCTGAAGATGCTTATATCCAGGGGAAAAGAGGTGCTCAGGTATTGATTATGTGACTTGTGCAAGGGTTTCTCTTTCGCACCATAATCTCTTCCAGAATCATCCCTCCACGGAGGGAACAATAGCGCATGTACCTCCAGTTTCCAAAGTAGTGCTGCTTCTCTGTCAGGCCTCCTGCTGCCGCCCAGTGTGCCTTTGTTTTTGGAAATATGAGCTTGATTTTCCATTCACTGTATGCTCAGGCTTGCAGTCCCCTCGCTGAGAGCCATCACCTACCTGTGCAAGCAGACACACGCTTGCTTACATACGTTCCCATAGAGAAATGCTTGCTTGGTTTTGTTTGCTCATTCTCTCACTTCCCTTGAAGGTCCTGGGGGTGGGAAATGTGGCATCTTGAATTATGCTGTCATCTCCAGAGAGACTGAGTGTTAACAGTGACTTTATGGGCTCTTACCACTTCAATGCCACTTGAAGTAATCACAAGAAAACAATCCACTTTGGTAACAAGCCAGTCCCTATCTCTCTAGTTCTATGTACTTTCTGATGAAGCAGGAATTTGATGTAACTCCACATTTATTCTGGTCTTTCCTAGACTCTATTTCATTGAATTCTCAAGCTGTATGTTTTAAAAAAAAACTATGGCTCTCTATTTATTGTTTCATTATATAAATAAGGGTTTTACTTTTGTTGTATTTTATACTAGAAATTTTTTACATATTATATATTTAAAATATATTTTAAATACATTTTTTATATTACATATATCCTTATACTTACTTCCAAAAATGAACTTATTTTATTTTAGAGCCTGCTACATGCTCAATAAGTTGTAGATATGGCAAGCCAGAGCCATTAGAAACAAATCAATGAGTACTAACGGATGACATATATTTGAATGTTGTACGCCATATGTGCTTCTATTTAAAATTCACAGTGAGAAGGAACCCAACACTCAGTCATCTTCATTGCAGAAGTTGAGATTCCAGGAACCATGCCCAACAGTGATATAGAGGGGCAGCTGAAAAAGCACTTTCATGCATAGTTCATATCACAGCGTTGAGTATATATGTTTAAAGACCATAGTGTTCAAATCTTGAAATGACCTACCTTTTCTAAGGTGCCAGTTCCCCCTCATCTAAATTTTCTTTCTTTTCTTTCTTCCTTTTTTCTTTTGGTGAGCCAAAATGGATTTATTGTTGAAAACAAACAAAAACTTTCTAAAGTGTATGAGAATAGTACCTTGTCGCCATTTTGCCTTAATCATATTTTAGCACTGTAGTTTTGTTCTGCACATCAAGATCATCTAAATTTTCTTGTGATGAAAAAAAATGAAGTAATTATTAATTCATAACTTCTCAGGGAAATGAAGGCCTTTAAGATTTTTCTAGGCCAATTACTTCTATTTTTCCAAGTGAGAAAACTGAATCTGGTGTATGCAGATTTAGGTCTAGAGTGAATTTGTAATAGGTATATTAGCTTAAGTTTCTTTTTCTGATTCAAATAATGTCCTAGAGTCTACCCAAAGTAGCTAATTTCCTCTTTCTGTTTTCCTTCTGGGAAAATATCATTAAAAAACACACATTACAAAAACTAACTTTGCTTTAAAAACAAGTAATAATTATGCTTAAATTTCTGTTATATTGGATTTCTGTAAATTTCCCTCAGCTATTGCTTCAAATATATAAATTTGTGGATAAAATGCCACTTCAAGAAAATAATTCATAAGTAAATCATCAGTGAAGGATTAAATTTCCCTTTAGATTAACTTGCTTCAATCTTCCTGAATCTGTAACATTTAAAAACGTGTGTGAAATGTTCCTCAAATCCACCAAACTACTGAATTTTTATCTCATAATTTGCATATTCATTTGATTTTTAGACAGTTCTTGCTTGAGCCTCTGGGCAAATGCAATAAATTTTCAGGTTGGTATTTACATCTAGAGATTTGCACTGGAACATCATATAAGGTATGAATCAACAGATCTAAAGCTCTGTAGCTTGTAATGGGCCCTGTTGGTAATTTAGTAGAATTGCAACCTGTCTGTGGGATGAGCCATTTTACTTCTGATGTAAGAAAGAAGAGTAAGTCCAAATTTCAGCAGTAAGGCTCTCCACGCCTCCTCTAGGACTTTCTATGCTCTTTAGGGAATATGTTAAATACTCAGACCCCCTCCTCAAGATTTATGCACTGTCTTTGATCAAACTATTTGTTGCATTGTATGATTTAGTTTCTCATTCTAGAGACTTAGTATTCCTTAGTATAAGTAGAATATTTAGTATAACTTAGTTTAAGTATTGCCTTATACTTTATCCAAGAGAAGTATATATAAATAAATATATAAATATGTATATATATATAGTCATTGAAATATGGGAAAACTCTATATGATGAAACTCATTATGGTTCTCTAAACCAACACAAAATGAGGGAACATAACTTCCAAATGAACTGCTTACATCTAAGGTACAAGAATGTTTGTTTAAAATACTTTGAAACAAAATTAAATATCAGAACTTTAAAACATTTTCATTCAAAACAATTCTTTTTCTTAAAGACTTTTATAATCAGGCATCCATTAGAGCTGTTTTATCTCCAGTCTTGTCTAGAGAGAGGAACTGGACTTAATGGAAATTTAATTTTTTCCCTACAACCTGTTGGTCCCTTTTGGCTTAACTTCAGGTCTAATCTATTACTGAGAAAATGTGAGCTGCTGGAGAGTGGAAGCTCTTGCTCTGATCTCAGGCATCACTGTGCCTGTGTTAGATACCAGCTTATGAGTGTTGCTAACAACCAGGGTCCCCACGGAATGCAGATCTTTTCTGTTCTTTAACCAGCAGAGAAGTACAATTAAATTTGGGAATGATCTGTAATGATCTATTCTGTATCATTTAAAAGAAAGAAGGAGCTATAATAAATAGGAAAATGTCCTACTTTCTATTCAGAAGTTTTCATAGGCTTGCCTTTATTTTATGAAATTCAGTTTCTTGAGTTTTATGCATAATGCATATTAGTATTTTGTCATCAAATTTAACACATGTCAGTTTAACATGCTGATTAGTCACAGTGATTAATAGTAATAATACCAACCTTTCTCACTAGTCCCTAAAAAAAAATTGCTTTCCTCAAAACCTATGTGTCTCAGAGTATTTTCTATGCAATTCTTGTAGGAACACTAGTTCTGGGACATGTTCTGCTTATAAAAGAGATTTCCAGAGTGAGAGAAGTTTGGAAAACCTTGGGTACTACATTCCACCTCTTGAAAACCTGCACATTGATATATTAAAGCTTTTAAAAGTTTTATAATGACAATATCTGTTTACACATAATTTAATCCTCCCTCTTTTTAATGCAGTGATATTTGCTAATTACTGATGCATGGAGTCCCATGAATCACATTTTGAGAAAGCAGCATGCAGGTATGTAGTATTTGAGTTTTTGCAGTCATATAGTATAATCCAGTGATTCTCAAAGTGTGGGGCTGGACCAGTAATATCTGGGAACTTACTAGAAGTGCAAATTTTCAGGCCCCACCCCCACTAAATCAGAAACTGCAGAGAGGACGCTGGCAATCTGTGTTTAAATTTATTCTCCAGATGTTTCTGATACATCCTAATTAGCACCACTGGTCTAATTCCACTACACTTTATTCATCTGATTTTTTTGATTGAGCAAAATGAGTGGGGGACACGAAAAGCTTAATTTTACCAAATTTTACCAGTATATTAGTCAGTACCTAAGAATGTCTTGATTGTTGAGTGCCATGGCCACACATAAAATTATGTAAGGGGAAACTTGGAATATATTAGCTCCTGGAATCAAAAATGCCAAAACAACAGACCTGAAACAGCAAGCCCAGAATCACACTGGAATCACCCCACTCTACCTTTGAAAGCTCCTGTGCCGTGCAGGGCAGAGTCGAGTTCTCCCACCACCAATCAGCTTTCTTCATGCTAAGCCAGAGAGGAGGTTCTATGATTGGTCCACCTCAGTTAGAGACTCCCCCTAAAACGACGACTCTACTGGGGTCCTTCATGGTGGTCAAATTAAGGAGTAATAGGGTCTGTTCTCTGACGGAAGAAGAAACACAGGCATGACCACCGAGAAAAGTAAGCATTTGTATTTGCTGAAATTATTTTTTAATTTGGGAGACATCCCTTCTAGGAAGGCCCATGTCTCTTAGGCTGAGAACTATTTGGGTACTAATATTCAAAAAGTTTAACACATTTACACTATTTGTTAAGACACTAATCACTACTACACTAATACTTTACACCTATGTTTGGACTACAGTTGTGTTTCATGAATTGTGTCTTCAAGCAAAGGAAAAAGTGATGTCAAAGGAGTGGAGGACAGGGCGGGCTCATGACTGCCAGAGCCTTTTCCGGGTCGGTTGTTTCATTTCACTCTTGAAGGAAAGCTACAGTTAAGCACCCGCAGATTTGCCCGCCCTGCTTTTCAAGGACTTTTAGTACTTGGTAAAAAGCTACAAGGAGAATTTTATTAATTTCTTTATTAGTGAAACATTTATTAAGCATGAAGCGTGTGCCAATTATTGTGATAAAAAACATTACAGTCCTTCTCATAATGAATCCTCATTGCAACATGTGAAATAAGCATAAAAATGAGTTATTGTGGACAAACGTATTGAAGAGATTGCCAAATGCTCTTTTTTTTGGTTGGTTGGTTGATTGATTGATTGATTGGAGGATAGGGGCAGAGGGGGAGAGAGAATATCCCCAAGCAGACTCCCTGCTCAGCCCAGAGCCTGATTCAGGGCTCTGATCCCAGGACTCTGAGGTTGTGACCTGAGCAGAAGTCAGGAGTTGTCTGTTTAATCAACTGAGCCACCAAGGCACCCCTGATTGCCAAATATTCTTAAGGAAGCACTAATTGGTTTTTAGGAGAAGTTATATTTTCTGTAGGCTTTTTTTTCTCCTGACAGTAGTTAGATTTGGGGAGAAATAGATAGATATCAAGCGGGCATTAAACTTCCCAGTTAATATGCCACCTGGTGATACACATTTATCCCCCACCGCAAATAGGAAAAGGAAAGGTAATAACGTTTTTACATCCTTAGATCATTTTGCATGACAATATTGCCGAATATTGGCAATCACAGCAATTGTGAACAGAATTTTTTAAAAAATTCTTTCAACATATCTCTTCTCCATAGGGCCACAATTAATTGATATTTTGAATGCATACCTCACAAAAAGTATACAGCTCTGGTCTTTAATATAAGAAACTGCAACTCAGGAAGACTGTTTAATGTACACAGTAGACCACAAAGTCCATGCAGAGTTGGATAGTAGTTGACAAGCTCCATGATAGCAGCAATTGTGTTTGTGTTGACTCCCCACTCCTAGCACACAATAGGTTAGCAAAAATGTTGATTGAATGAATTAGTTAAATGATGGGTGGTTGAATATGAAAGCATTGGAATTAGACCAAACTCTGTATGACTCTAAAACCCAAAATTACTCAATCACCTGCTATATTTCATGGCTTCCTGACATCTATAAAACAAAGTCTACAAAGTGTGGCCATGAACGTCTTCCAGGCCTTTGTAGCAGTCTGTGTACCTCTCCAGTGTTATCTTCTACTCCTTCCAGCACATCAGGGAGGTACTATTTGACCTTGGCCAGGGTATTTGAGTGTGCTGAACTTGTCGTGCTCATTTTTTTCCTTAATTTAAACTTAGAGTCACATCTGAAATGTGTTCGCTTGTCCTCACCTACTACCAGAATTTCTCAACTAGATGTAGTCCTGTCGATTAGGAAGTTATCTGGAAGTATGTAGGGACATATTTTAGTACTAATACACAATTAGGGACCTCTATTAACATACAATAAGGATCCAGGATTGCCGAATGTCCTGCAATGCATGGGAGCATCCTGCCTAGGGAAGAATTATCCCAGGTGCTAAATGGCAATGACTTAAATGTCAATGACGACACTGAGAAACATTATGTATTGAATTCAATCTAGAGTCAGCATTATATAGTCATGATGTGGTTTTTAGAGTTACCTAGTTTTTAATCTCAACTATGTAACTTAGTAGTTATATTATTTTGAGTCATTTAATTTCTTGCAACTTCAGTTTTTTCAGCTGCAACATGGGTTTAATGATATTTTTCAGCAATGAGGTAAGGAGTAGAGATGAAAAATACAAAATTCTAGCATACCAGTAATTCTTAATAGCTGGTTATTAGTCTTAAAAAGATTTCAGGATCTGACATCGAGCCTCTTCCTCCTTAAAACCCTCCCTGCTATCCAAGCTGAGAATATTCTTTTCTTCTTGAGAACCACTCTGTTTTAGTCAAGGGTCTTTCAGTCACAAAAAAGGGAGACCTGTTGAAGTCATTTCACGGGAGAAGCAGAAAAAAGATTATTGACAAGTTACCATGTTAGTTAGGAATGTATGCTATAAGTAACAGAAAACCCAAGTAAAACTGACTTAGTAAAGAAAATGTATTAGTTCATATAATTTATAGCATACTATAAATTCCACTTAGACAACTGAACTCTGTGAGGGCAGAGTTTCTGTTTATCGTATTCATAGTTGGCTTTATTCTCATGCTCCATGTGGTGGTACTCTGGCACATCCAGACTCTTCCTGTGAAGTCAAAATGGCTGCTGTAGTTAAGAGAGCTCAAATCTTTACACCAACTAGTCCTAGAGAAGAGAATGAGGGCTTCTAGCAAATCCCAGGGAGGAAATAACTTCTCTCTCTCATCTCATGGGAGGGATTATACATCCTAAAGCTATCACAGGGACTAGGGTGGGGATTGGAAGTTTAGGAGGAAAAATAACTATTTGCTTAAGCCAGTTAGAACTCAACCCTGAAACTCAAAAGCAAAAAGAACCTCCTCCCTCCCCCACAGAACAACTGAGAATGGGAGGGAATAGTTTCCCAAGAGATAGAATTGTTGGTGAGAGAAAGGGAGAAGTGGATAATGTGGTACAAAAGATGAGCGCTAGAGTAATATATGGACCATGGCTTAGATTTTTCCCAGGATCAGAATAAGTAGGCAAGCAACTGCAAAAATCATTTAATAGTGTGGTATCCTAATATGTGCTAAGTCCCGCTTTCAGCTCTCAGTCTGTAACTAAGAATTAAATGGTCAACAACCCCACCCAATGGGAACTTGTCTTTAGATGGTGGGAAAGGTAGAATGTAAAGATAATTAATACTTAGACTCCCTTCCCTAAGAATAGTTTACCTGTTTTGTAAGTCTATTTATTTAGAATTTTAAAGAGAATAGGACCAACCAATATCAACATATGTCAATGATGGGCAGAGCTGCTACTTTTTTGTCCGTGTATGTAAATATTTTTAAAATTATAAAAGACTTAGGGTTTTTGGTTTGTTATTTGTTTTGTTTTGCAAATGCAATGTTTCAAACTGGCGGGAAAGTGCTATGCTATGCGTAGAGAGTGCCTTAGCAATGCTGAAAATAATGGCACTAGAGAGTAGGTTGAATGCCACATCTGTGTCTTAATCCAAGCTCAGGAAATTTGGGAAATTAAGAACTTCCCCTTGAGACTGATGGATGGAGTGTTGGTCTTAGAGATGAGCAGTTTTGTAAAAACTCTGAAGGTGAAGATATGGGGATGTTTGCTTGCTCACTAGAAGTACTGGATTAGCTCTTACTTTCAAGAACTCTTTCACCATTTAGCTAGACAAGGGAGCTCATAATGAACATTTTGGGTGTTTATGCTTTATTTCATTATTCTCTTTTCATCTCATCTTGTACACCCAGTTACCACATTGGTGATAGTATACTTAGTAATTCTTAGTTGCTGGGTTAAATAAACCTAAATAAAAGGATAATGATAGAGTAAATTTTTGTAACAAATAATATTTGTCATCAATCCTCAAACTCTATATTTAAGTCTCTTTGTCCTCCTGGAAAACAAATTAAAGCTTAAGAGGGCAGCCAATTCTAAACCTACTAGGGGAAACAAGCAGGAAATAATCAAATAATAAGGAGTAGTAATGGAAGTTAATTCTCAAATAACTATGCTGATAAACAGTGGGGTTTTTGCTGTTTTTAAAGAATTTTGTAGGAAGATGAAAAGAGTCATTTTGTGCTCAGGGATATAAGCAACTCTTCAGTATTATTAACCCAAAGGCTCTCATGAAGGGGCCTATAGTGATAAGTAAAATGCAGACCAGGTTGTGAGCATTTGCCTTACCAAGCAAGAGTAAGTATCAGCTCAATATTCAGGACTTCATTCAGGATGTCTTCATGGAGGTTATAAATTCTCAACCCCTCCTTTCTG